>OZ035829.1:20301779-20570774 GCA_964034765.1 Knipowitschia caucasica | reverse complement strand
GACTTTTGTCGTCATGGGCAGTGAATGAGTTAAAAGGCTCATGTTTTCACTTGCTCACCGGCTATTGATATGATTTACTTTTTAAAATTTACAGATCAGATCCATGTAGAGGCAACTCAAGTGAATATAAAAGAAAAATACATGAAATTAGGATAATATTAATAATATTGTATAAGTTTCTATGGGGACAATAAAATGATGGACTCAAAACAAGATAAAGTTTAATAAAGTCAAACAACCATCAAAGCAAATTTCATTCTCATCACATAGTTGTTCCTATAACAAAAACCTTGTGTGACTAGACTCAAACTTCAGCCTTGGCCGTCTCCCTCTGCCCCACAGTGCCCAGTATAGTTCCCATGATGCACCAGCTGAGCCGGGCCCCAGACTCCATCACGTTGTCCTGGCCGCAGCCCGATCGGCCCAACGGAGACATCCTCGAATACCAGCTCCGATACTTCGACAAGGTGAGAGGGCTGGAGGGGACAACTGTACATTTGCACTGTTATTGTGTACTGTTGTTCATCCAATTGCTTTTTCCATTAGTTTAAGTCACTAAAATGTATCCTGCTAAATATTATACATTAAGTGTGGAAATGACTTGTTCTTTTGAGCTAATTGTATTTTTGTGTAAATAAAACCCTGTAAACTATGCCTCTAAAGTACTAAAACTTGTATTACCAAAAATGTGATGGAAAAAATATTAAGTATGGGTACCACTGTGGTTAAGCAGGGATTATCTGTGGATATGGACCCTTGTCAATATGCAGAGACAAAAGAGAAGTTGTCCAAGGTATTAAAGTAAAAATGCATTTTGACTTTTTTTCCTCGTGTGGATCCTCATCGGACTCTTTGCTCCACTGATGTTTTAACCCTGCAGCCGTTACCTTTCTCTGAATCACTGCTCTACTGCCTGTAAATGTATTCCTGTACTCCTAGTATCGCTGGGACGCCTTTGGACTTGTTTTGGGCCGTAATAGCCGTAATAAAATCTGATTTCTTACATTTCTATGTTTCAGATTGTCAGAATCCAGTTTGTGTGACATAATGACTCGACAATAGGAGTATAGGTTTTGACATATACTATAAACATTATTGATAAATGCAGAATCTATTAATCTACACAGTTCTATATGGAGTTTTTGTGTCTGTCTGTGGCTCACATATATCTATTTTAGAATTCATTTTCAAATGTTCTTTGTGTAATCAGCGTGCGTATGCGTTCACAGCACCACATATGTTCATAATGTCAGCATTCCACTAAAGGAAACTATAATGATATAGATATATATTAATTTTGCATTTTATTATTATTATTTTATTCTATAATTTGAAGAACAATAATACTCAAGGGTAAATAAAAAGTTAGGGTGTCAGCAAAGCAAGGACTTCATCATGAGCGGTTTCTTTGTGTTCATAAAGTTTCCCTCTGTGAAGTGATTCTGAACGTTTCGGGTGAAAGAATGTTGGTAAACAAAACTGGCATGTCGCACTGCGTTTTCATCTCTGTCAAAACATTACTGTGATTCACTGCATGTCCTGCCAGCTCTGTTTTGCTTCAGTTCTTTCTCCATTCTCTGTTTTAAAAACCGCCTTTAGGGAAATTACAGACAAATTCACTACTTTTACTACTGGAGATTACTGCGATTGTAAATCAAGTCAGTTAAGAGAATAAACTAAAGGAAATACTGTATATGTTGCATTTTTATTTACTTGTTGAAATGAAACATTTAGTTTTGGCATGGATATTTAAATGAATCAGTATTGACTTGACTTGACTTTGGTTGTATGAAATGTTGAATTGTCTGCCTGATGTGAAAAAAAATTGCAAAGACATTGAGACAAAGTGTATTGTACCGTGTGTGTTGTTTGGCTCAGGGCTCAGACGTGGACACCGCACACACTGTCTTCAGTGAGACCAACACGGTGAGCGTAGGCGCTCTGCTCCCTGGATCCATCTACGCCTTCCAGATCCGTGCACGCAACGAGCGCGGCTTTGGCCCCTACAGCACCACCATCTACTTCACCACGCTGCCTCTTGGTATGCACTCTCACACTGTTTCAAAATCTCAAATATTATTATTTAGCTCTGTATTTCAGACTTGATTTTGTCGTAATTTAAATTTATGTATGTGTTCTATTCCACATAACAGTATTAAGAATAAAATTATGTGGACTACAGTTATTCCACATTATACAGCATATATCTGTAATTCCCAAATAGATCTAATTAAAATTTAAAGCCTAGAATGCGTCAGGGTTTATTTTTTCCTCGTTGGCTGACATCTTATGAATGTTAAAGGGAACTTCTCTCCTCACACTGTTTCCAGAGGAGCACTCCCAGCAGATCCAGCACAGACTACCGCTGCTCGTGGGCTCCGTGATGGGAGGAGCCGCCTTTCTGCTCGTGGTCATCGCCATCATCGTAGTCCTGGTGTTCCGCAGGTGAGGAAGGGAACGATACATTGTCATACTGTGATATCAAAAAGTTACAATAACTATGGGAGGATAGATTTTCTATAATAAACATTATGTAGAACATCCACTCAAACAAGCTGCATGAATGTAAACTATGATGAAAAATAAAAAAAACAGATCTAAAAGCATGAACAATTTGCAGTTACGGAGTGGTTGTGTCTGTCATGCCACAAATGTAAAAAACCATATCTTAAGGTCTTTCAAACCAATTATGTCTAGATCTACTCAGTAAGTAGAAGTAGAAGACTTATTATGCCCATCCCTTTACAGTGAAGAGTAGAACAAATTGGTCCTCAAAGGCCGGTGTGGCTACAGGTTTTCCTTCCAACCAAGCAGGAGCACACAAACTCCATCCATTTCCTTATGTGAGTCCGATCTGAACCAAGCCCCAGTGATCAAAAATAGCGTCCTATACAAATCAAAGGCTTGTGCTCAGTAGCCCATGGGGACGGAAAAAATTGCAGAACTCGACCATATTTGGGCATCGTCTGGTCTTCACGGTTCTGGGCAGTGGACGAGCTCCCATGATGCATTGCGCCAAATATTTGTGTGGCTCTCATGCACGTGCATAGAGGGGCTCGGCAGCGCTTTGACCAATCAGAGCTGCTGATCAGAGCGGAGCTAGAGAGAAGTTCGAGTGGGATCCAAACAAGCAGAATTTGTTGCATTAAAGTGTGGATTTAAAGAAAAACGAGAAGGATTTAAGAAGAAATAAAGTTCAGAATGACTAGGGACACTAAAATCCCCATACAATGCGACCTTTATGAAAGCTGTAGCTGAGGTTGAGCTGCTTTAGTTTACATTGAGATCTATGGGACATTTTTCTGAGTAGCCCATGTGAATTTAGTCTGCAGTACCACGGGTGCCCCCTGTGTCCATGGGTGGGACAGCTATAAGCTAGTAATACCCTATCCAGTTATTATCATAGATCCATGGTCTTAACCTGGAGAAATGGCTCTGGAGTCTGATATGCTCCTGCTTGATTGGAAGGAAAACCTGCAGCCACACTGGCCCTTTCTGGAACCACCCTTTCTTTTGACTTATTTATACTTAGATGTTTTGTTATGTTTTCAGTAAGAGACGAGAAAGTCCATACAGCGATCGACTGCAGAGATATATGAGTAACAAAGGTTGGTAACAAACTTGAAGCTTCTGAGCTTTATGATAAATGCTAAAAAATAAGTCTCACCCATCAACATTCCCCTTTGACTTTAGGTGGAGTTAAATATTACGTGGACCCGTCGACTTACGAAGACCCAAGTGAAGCTGTGAAAGAATTCGCCCGAGAGATTGACCCAACACATCTGAAGATCGAGGAGGTGATTGGAGCAGGTAAATGTTGCAAAGTTTGAGAGGAGCAGCATTTCAGAAATGTTAATGTGATCGTAAAAGTCCTGTATTCTGCTAAAGTGAACTTTTTAGTGATCAGGGAAAGTGTTCCTGACTGCTTTTGCTGCAAGGACAAACCAGGACATTCAAATGAACCTGAACATCCTCCAGATTAACACTTAAATACTGAAGGCTCTTTATTGCTCCAGTCCTTGATTTTCACACAGTGAAAGGAGGAAGAGCTTTTTTAAACCCAACCAACTTATTCATATCTGTCACAAAGCCTTTGAAGCGTCATCATTATTCAGCTTTTTGACTCACTCAACTGAATCATGATTGTAAATGTGTGTTTGCAGAAGGTGAAACATAATTAAAATAACGTAGTTGAATGGCACAATCATAAACAAAGGATTGAAAATATTGTAAAGTTAATTTTAAAGAATTCTGCTTGAACACGGAAGTGTGAAAAAGGTCTATTGAACTCCGTCTCACTACTGCTCATGATGATCACCTCTGAATCGGACTCCTCGGAATCTGTGGTGGCCTCCTGAGCTGTGAAATACCAGATCAGATATGGACAATTATATTAAATCAATGAACCAATACCAGAGTGCTCCTCCAGGTTGGCAATTAGTCTCGGGTTAACTCACAACAGGTCATGAAATCTTCAACTGTACAAATGTACACTATGATGCGTTGGTACGCTTTCCCAACTGCCTCCTTGTAGTCTTTTACAGAGAATGGGGTGTTTGTTCCTGGTATATTTACTATCTTTGTACCATCAGGATACACCAGAAAGTGGGGACCAGGAGGTAAGTTTTTGTTGAAGGCCTTCAATTTTTGCAGTGCCGCATTTTGCAATTCTTTGGCATCTGAGCTTGGTTTGAGTGAAAGGGGGAGTGTCATTCCTCTCATAGGACTCAAGACTCCATCTTTCAGTCGCATAAGGCCTACCGAAATCTACAGAGAAACAACAGAAGAAGGCTTCTGTAAAGCAGCCCACTGACTTACAACATTTATATTACACACTACGAATACATGGCAAGGTTGACGACCAAACAAGCTCATTAACGTACAAACACAAATTGAAGTTACCTTCACAAGGTTTTCTTTCAGCGGTTCTTTTTTCTTTTTGAAACTTAATTGCCTCTCCTTCTCTTTTGATATCCTGAAATTCCGGAATGACTCCAGTGCACCCTCTTCTTTTATGCCTCCTGCATCAAACAGAGGCAATCAACTCTTATTAAAGCGACTTTAAGAATAAATAAGAAATCTGAGACAGTTATAATAAAGAACACATATGTCTCAAGTTACATATAGCAAAATTGTAACATTACCCTGACTTGTGCTTGGTTTTTGGACATCACGCAGGAATGTTATATTTTTTCCACACGAACTACAGAATGTCGTTTCGGGGTTTATTCCCGAACCGCAAAAAGGACAATACATTGTAATCTGTAAAGTGGGACACTGATCATGTCACGAAGGTCCAACGGACGTTTCTGCATTAAACTTTGTAACATTAGCGCACTGCCCAAGTCATGGATGGCAAGTTACAGCGTTACAAGTTGAACCTAACAATAGTGATTATTTATGCCAGTTAGAAAGTGACATCGACCATGGTTACAAAGCAATATCTTACTATAACTTACTTTTCCAACTTCAAATCCTCTTCCACTAGCGTCCATAACATGCCGGTCCGTCAACTATTGCAGTCCTACGGTCACTTCCGTTTTCTCCGGTCACTTCCGTTGTGACTTTCGTTAAGTTGTTGTGTTGTGGCTTTCGTTAAGTTGTTGTGTTGTGACTTTCGTTAAGTTGTTGTGTTGTGACTTTTGTTAAGTTGTTGTGTTGTGACTTTCGTTAAGTTGTTGTGTTGTGACTTTCGTTAAGTTGTTGTGTTGTGACTTTTGTTAAGTTGTTGTGTTGTGCTTTCTTTAAGCTGTTGTGTTGTGGCTCAAAGTTGTTGTGTTGTGGCGTTTGCATTTGTTGTGGCATTTGTATTTGTTGTGACCACTCTCGGCCACCGTAGGAACGGTCTCTGGACGTCCTTCACCTGCAGATTATGTGAAGATATTGCCTACAGTGACCACTGCATCCTTGAAGTAGCCAGAAATAATGTTGTTTGATTGATTCTGTAAAACTTTCCTGTTTAAGCCCCAGACTGCGGTCGTAGGACGCAGGGAGGAGCTGTCTTTTTATTTATTTATGTTAAATTCAATTTACATATATACAACGTTTAAATCAAACGACTTCTTATTTCGACATAGTAACAAATAATGTGAGCAATATGTTTTTATAATAAATCAAAGGAAAATGAGCCATCGAGACATTCCAATCCAATCTGCATGATTCCAATCCAATCATCGTCTGACCAGACGATGGCGCTGAGAGGGGTCCACACGGAGCGAGTGTTTCCACGGCTGAAATTATGCGCTTTCTACGTGTTGAGTACGGGGTTTTATTCATGCATCTATAATGGGTTTAACTCCATTTTCAAAGACCCTCACTGTTATCTGCGGAGTTATTTCTCCGGATTGTTGCTAAAAGAATCGTGGGCTTTATTTTGTCACAATAAAATAATCAGACATGGTACTTATTCCCTGTATGTCTCTGTGTTCTTGCTCATACGCCAACAACTTTACCCGCACGCTCGCTCCATCAGCTCACCCCCGCGTGCACGCAAACACGCAAAAAATGCACTGATCGCAATTCGGGCGTTCTGCTCTCCCAAAATTCCATCCACTGAGCGGCGCTGTGATCAAAAAATGACACCGTTTGTTGCCCAGTTCACTTCCGGTTGATTTCATACAATGGCGAATATGGCTCACGAAAACAACAAACGATTGACAGTGCCTGAATTGCGTGAAAGGTTGAAGCGAAAGGGTATTTGCAGTGTGGGAAAACGAAAGGAGGAATTGTTGTTGCTAGTTCAACGAGCGGATGGTGTTTATGAAGATTTAGAAGAAGATGACAGCGAGCAGAGTGAACGAAAACGGCTGTGTGTGCGAGTGACAGATGGTAACAATGAGAATGAAGTTCAGCTAAGAGGGAAGAATGTGAATTGGACGGATGATTTGCGCGATATGCCACTAGTTAGAGACGGGAATGTATTTGCATACAGAAAATGACGAAAACACTCAACCATTTAGAGAAAATGCGCCGGGCAGAGAGAACCGGAAGTTGCGAAGGCAAGTGTTACCCATAATGCAACGCAAAATTCAGTCGCTCCCCCGCCCATCGGATGGAATTTTGGGAGAGCAGAACGCCCGAATTCCAAAAGGGTATTATTGTCAGTGCCCGTGACTGTGGTTCTCCTGCCTCTGTCTGTGGTTCTCCTGCCTCTGTCTGCGGACCTCCCTAACTCACTGTCCTGTCATCGCGAACGGTCTCTCTGTCAGTCACAATATCATTCAGTGCATTTCTGGTGCATCCATCGATAGCCGCGATACTGACCAGATGTCACCAGTTGATGCTCAAGGACTTTGAACAGCCGCATGTGTTTTATTATTAATCTTCCACAGTCCGTTTAGGATAAACTAAATAGAGGCTTCTGAAGCGGATTCTAATCATAAACGGAGAGACCGTTTGCATTTTAACGCGATTACTACCAAAACATTATTGCTGCTACTTCATGGATGTGGTCACTGTCTGTAGGAAAAATCTTCACATAATCTGCAGGTAGAGGATGACCCATGGTCATGGATCTATAACAGGGATGACCAGAGACCGTTCCAGACAACAACACATACGAGTTTTCAACTGCACATGCGCAGTTGAAAACTCGTAATTTTGACTTTTAAAGTCGAAATTTTGAGTTTTAAAGTCGTAATTTTGACTTTTAAAGTCGAAATTTAGACTTTTAAAGTCGAAATTTTGAGTTTTAAAGTCAAATTTTGACTTTCTGTAGGCTTTTTTTTACATGGCGGAAACGGGCTTCCATTGCTGGGTTTATGATTCATTGTTTTTTGAGCCCCTTGATGCCCCTTTTGAGAATTCCAAATAGTAAGACTTTATTCTTTTTCCCACTTCGTTCATAATGGTCTCAATCCCCTGCTCCGTGAAGTTATTTTTCCTTAGCCGTTTACTCACTAACCAGACCCTGCGCCGTATACGTAAATACGCATATGTTTTGCCTCATTCACCTCTGGCAAAGCATGCGGGTTTTCCTTAGTTTTGTGCATAGCAAGCAAAATACGTGAGCAACAATGAAAAGAGTAATATGACCAAAAAAATGATTTTAAACATTTTGTATTTTTTTTTACTAACCATAACCGACAGGGTTGAGCCAAAGTAGCGGATGAAATCAAACTCTGCGTTGCCATGGCCACAACACGCACGTCAGAGACGCCGACGTAAAAAAAAAATGAAGGCTTTTAATTTAGCCCAGTGGAAGTTGTCAGTGAGTGCATCATAGATTTGCTCTGTGGTCAAAAGATAAAAGTAATTGAAGTTTCGCATCAGGGCGCCTTAATTTCCACCCACAATGCAAATCAGCTTTAAATATAACATCCGACCGGCATTTAAACGGTTGATCGCCACGGCGACGTGGGTAAGGTCAACCCGCCAATGTAAACCGCGGTTCGGGAGTCTGGGGTTCGAGTCCCACGGTCAGCACTCTGAACCGAGATAGTCTCCGAATGTCCACACTATACCCTATATAGTGCACTATATAGTGGTCACGCCATTTTGTAGGGGTGTCCGAATGTCCAGAGAGAAAAAGTAGTGCACTGGAATTTTCCCACAATGCATCTCGAAAATGTAGTGAACAGCAGTGGTCACTATACGGAAGTAAAATGGCGGAGGCACAGAGAGACGTGTTGGAACAGGAGCGGGACATGAGCTATAAATGTGAGTTTTTGATCATCATAAATATGGAAATGTGTAAACCGTGATATATTGTTGACGATAAGCTGCCAAAATACACATTTGAAGTCAGAATACCATTGCCTTTTAATGCGAAACAACGTACCAATGTTATGCCGCAAAAAATGTTAGCATTTTTGCGTATCATAACATTAACATCTCAAGCTAACGCTACAGAAACGGGTCACTGGTGGTCAGTCATTAATGTTATTAAAGCACTTGTGTTATACGTGTAGCATTTATTGTGTTAAATGTTTTTCTAAAGGGACAGACACTGATGTGGAGAGACTCATCCGACTACGGATGAAAAACGGCGGCCTGTTCTCAGGTTTGTTTCTTTGAAGCTTTGTGTGTAATTTGTGAAGCATATATTACATAAAACTCACTGTTTTAAGGAGCTCAGACAGCCACGGACAGGGACAGAAGGAGGGGAGCCTATATGCATATCGACATACAATGATGAACACTATTTACACAAAAAAAATTTAATCAACTAGACATTTGTAAAGAACTATACATACATTCAGCAATTTCTTTTTAGATATTTACATATTCAATTGTTTTTGTTTTTATTTAAATAGGCCAAAACACAGATTATTCAAACATTTAATTAATAGTCGTGGTCCCGAAGAGCTGGTTCCCTTGGGGCGGAAAGTGCTGCTGCCATCCGTCCACACAGCTCCTGTCCACACAGCTCCTGGCCACACTGCTCCTGTCCACACAGCTCCTGTCCACACAGCTCCTGTCCACACAGCTCCTGTCCACACAGCTCCTGTCCACACTGCTCCTGGCCACACTGCTCCTGTCCACACAGCTCCTGTCCACACAGCTCCTGGCCACACTGCTCCTGTCCACACTGCTCCTGTCCACACAGCTCCTGTCCACACAGCTCCTGTCCACGCAGCTCCTGTCCACACTGCTGATCAGGCTGGTGCTGCTGATGCTGGTCCTGTCCACACAGCTCCTGTCCACACTGCTGATCAGGCTGGTGCTGCTGATGCTGGTCCTGCTCATCATCAGGCCCTGGCTCCTCTTCCACTGGCTCCCAGAGATCACCATCGCTGACGCAGATGTTGTGCAGGATGGCGCAACAGGCAGTCACCTGGACTGCAAAGGTGGGTTGGACTTCCAGTGCCTTAAAAAAAATTGATCGCCATCTTGCTTTCATCATGTCAAACGCTCTCTCTATTACAGATCGTGCCCGTGCATGGTGCCGGTTGAAGCGGGCTTCCACTGGGCTCCAAACAGGCTCTCTGTATGGAGGGAGGAGTGTGATGGGCTGACGGAGGCAAGGGTAACCCCCATCCCCAAGGAGGACGTGTCCATTTGGGGGATAGAGCCGGTGGACGTAGAGGGGGCTGTTTTTAAGCACTCGAGAATCGTGCACAGATCCGGGGTAGCCAACAAACAAATCAATAAATAAGCCACGGTGATTACACACAGCCTGCATTTGAATGGAATAAAACAATTTCCTGTTAAAATAACACTGTGCATTCTCTTGAAGGGGCTTTACTCTGATGTGGCAGCCGTCGATGCTCCCCACAACATTATTGAGAGCAGCTGATCCAGCCAGCAACTGAAACCCAGCTGCAACTTGGGGAAGTTCCTCCAGGGAAGGGAAATGAATTATTTGGCCACGCATTTGAAGGATCTGGTTGGCCACCCTGTGGATCACATCGTGGACTGTGGACTGGGGCATGTCAAATGCCCTGGCGACAACACGGTACGCGGTGCCACTGGCCAACCAAAAGAGGAAGACCAAAACCTCCATGTCCTGGCTCCAGCCCTGGTGATGAGCACTCCTCAGGTGGCTAACCAGACGGGTGATGGTGGTTCGAGTGAGGCGAAAATCGGGGCGAAGGTCAGACTGGCCATTTAAGTACATGCTGAGTAGGGGTACATGGTGGTTCAGTCGGCAGTACACCGGTGGTTCACCCTAAAACAAAACAAAAATTCTCTTAAACTTAATATGATACTTCTAGATTCATTTTTTAATTCTGTATCTGCACTTTTAGTTATGAGTGCAGACACAGGAATAAGTACTCATTTTTCATTTTGAGATTTAAAAATGTAAATAAAAATGAAGAGTATATAGCTGAAGTCATGTTCTTTTGTGCCCTGGCATTGATTTTGCCAAATGTATTGTGTGTTGCAGGGAGCTGGAGCTGCCCTGAGACAACTGAAGTAGAAACCCTCACTACATCACTCGCACCTAATAACACACAAAAAAATCACAGAAGCCCTGTGCCCCATGGCCAAGCAAATTCTATTATTGTTTAATGATCAAGTACTCATTTTTCATTTAGAAAAAATGAGTACTTAATCCATTTTCCCTTGCTATGGTTTTGTGTTCTTTCAACCAATAAAATATTTTAATGTTCTTGCATTTTAAGTGAGTGTGTCTATACAATGTGTTTTTTTTGTTGAAATATGTCTAAATGTATATGACTAATGTGTTTCTCATTGACTGAGAATAGTATTTTGAATTAGTAAGTACACCAAAAGTACTATAATTTACCCAGTAGATGGTGCTAATGCTATATAGACAAAGGACGAATACAATACTTACACGACGCCCTGCTAATGAACGAAGAGCCATTCTCCTCCTCCGCCTCATCGCCTGTCTTCGCCTTCTCTCTGTTCGGCGGTGTTTAATTCGCATTATGATAACTTGTATAATAGTTATGAAAAACACCGCAAAATTCAGTGGAGGTGCCGTTTCACCGGTGTTAGAGGAGCCGGTCAGGTGGCGGGAATATGAAAAACGTCAACCAAAATTCATAAATATGAATATAAATTGTAAAAACATTTTATACATGTATATTAGACAAATATTGATATTTTAATATACTTTTATTTATATATAAAATTATATTGATCCAATGACATGTGACAGGGGTGTGATGTGGGCCGCGGCTAAAAATAGTGTGCAGCTGTCCGAATCGCCAACAGAATGAGTGCACTGACTCACTCACTCAGTCGCTATATAGTCCCGAACTATATAGTGAGTGAGTGGATAGGGTATAGTGTGGACATTCGGATACAGCCCTTGATTGGCGTTGACACCCTCACGGGGGCGGGGTCGTGAGAAGAGGGCTTCTCCTACACTGTGAACACTGGAGCTCTAGTCGGTGGTAGGAGCTGGCACCGAGATGGTTGTCCTAGAGCAGGTTGAAATATACCGAGGGAGGCATTTTTTTTTGTGGATCCAAAAGCACACATGTGCGTGCGGTGATCTTGGTGATTGCTAGCCACCGACTTCATCCCAATCAGATTGACAGGACCGTTTTCAACAGGACCTACTCACTATTCTTTCAGAGCAGAGCAAGCGCGGTAGTTAGAACGGGAGCCAAACGAGCAGCGTTTGTGGCCCTAAAGTGTAGATTTCAAGAAAAACAAAGGATTTAAGAGGGAACAAATTCAGGATGACAAAGGGCACTAAAATCCCCACAAAATCTGAGCTTTATGAAAGCTGGAGATGCCAGCTGAGGTCGAGCTGTATGACATTGAGTTAATGTAATGTATCCATCTACTTTTATTTTTACTGTTTTACAACAACCTGCTCAGGGACTACAGGTGTAAATTACCACTGCTGCTATAACCTGGTACAATGCATCTCTCTTTCTGGCTAATGTTTATTGTACACTGTCCCTGTAAAAATAAAAACCATTCCATACCAGTTCTATGAGGAAGAGGTAGTCCACGTGAATTTACTCTTGTTTAGTCTGCAGTATCGCGAGAATCCCCGTGCACATGGGTCTTTCAGCACCAAGCGAGTAATGCAAGCACTCACAAAAAGGATGTTTGGCTGTAGTAATTAAAATTAACTCAAAAGTAGTAGTTCTTAGCTAACAATGTCAACTTTCAGCGAGAACTAGTTAAAAACAGAAATATATACACGGTGTATTCAGGTAATTAATTAATTGAGTGGGAACAGTGTACATCTAGATTTACTCATACCATTTACATGATTTATTGTCATAGCACCAACACCTGAAAAAAATCAACCCTTGTTGATTGAAAACACAATGTATGGGCGAAGCAGTGACGCTACCCAGAATGCTTTGCATGGAAAAATATAAAGTTCTGAAAAATTATACACTTGAGCATTAATTTTGAGAGTAAATATGAAGCAACGTCTAAAGCAAAATACGTGAGCAACAATATGAATACACTAATTTGACCAAAGAAATCATTTTAAACATTTTCCTTTTTTTTTTTACCAACCATAACCGACATGGTCAAGCCAAATTACAAGTTTAAATACAACTCTGCGTTTCCATGACAACGGCACGCACGTCAGAGACGCCAAAGTTGAAAAGTTGAGGGATTTTAATTTAGCCCAGTGGAAGTAGTCAGTGAGTCAGTAGATACATTTGCTCTGTGGTCAAAAGACAAAAGTATATTGACGTTTTGCATCAGGGCGCCATATTTGCTCATACCATGCATTTACATGATTTATTTTCATTTTTCTTTATTTGAGTTGTTTGGTGGAGGAGGTTGGACCTGGGGCAAATGCACCAACACCTGAAAAAAATCAATTCGTGTTGATTGAAA
The DNA here is from genome assembly GCA_964034765.1 of Knipowitschia caucasica. Classification (NCBI taxonomy): domain Eukaryota; kingdom Metazoa; phylum Chordata; class Actinopteri; order Gobiiformes; family Gobiidae; genus Knipowitschia; species Knipowitschia caucasica. The sequence goes on along the minus strand of OZ035829.1, from coordinate 20,557,544 downwards.
ACACAGTGGGCCTCATGTATGAAACTTGCGTACGGCCAAATCAGGGTGTAAATGATGCGTACGCAAAATATTTACACTTTTCCGCATTTATCAATCTGGACGTGAGCGTACGATACGCAAAAAATATACGCCAGGTCTGGAGGTGGTGTAAATGTGTACGCTCATTTCAACCTTCATTACAACACGCCAAAACACGCATGAAATGCAAGATTTGGAGAAAAATAAACATATTCCCACTCTGACAAGATTATAGGCACACCTCTCACATTACAAATATGCAATTTTAAGATGTTATGTTAGGGCTAGTTTGTGTTATTCAATAATGTGCAAGATGTCAAACTTAGTCTCCCACAAATGTGTGGATTGTTATATGCACCTATACAGTCAGTGCATAATGGCATTTGGTTCATGCGGGTCCAAGCAAAGACCACCGTGGAGCGCTGCGCGGGTCTGATCAGGCTCTGGGACATGCAGGGGGTATACGCTCTGGTACCTCCCGGTACAAGTGTGCCACATGGTCCTGGTTCGGTTCTCCACAACAGGCACAGGACCACAGTGTGCCACTGGTGGAGCAGCCCATGGATGAGAGACCATGGCCAGCACCGCCTTCGGCCTATACAGCTCAGACAGGCTCTCATTCAACCATTTTAAAATAATAATCACATACATAATTTGAAGATAATTTAATTTCTTTATATTTTCTTTTGGATGCTTTGGTCTGGCGGTCCTCCCCCTGGGCTGCTGAGCACTTCTTCTATAGGCTGCGCTAAACGCCTTTTTGTTACATTTTAAGATTGCTCCCTTTTTTTCACTTGTAGCATAAATTTATGAATTCTTACTATTGGCCCAATATATCAACTGTTTGATATAACATGGCGTATTTTTCTTCGAACATGAATAAACTCACCTCTTCAGGAGTGTTGCAGGCCCCACGCTATTTACAGATGCTGTCATTTCTTTCCATACATTGTTTTTTGAGCCCCTTGATGCCCCTTTTGAGAATTCCAAATAGTAAGACTTTATTCTTTTTCCCACTTCGTTCATAATGGTCTCAATCCCCTGCTCCGTGAAGTTATTTTTCCTTAGCCGTTTACTCACTAACCAGACCCTGCGCCGTATACGTAAATACGCATATGTTTTGCCTCATTCACCTCTGGCAAAGCATGCGGGTTTTCCTTAGTTTTGTGCATAGCAAGCAAAATACGTGAGCAACAATGAAAAGAGTAATATGACCAAAAAAATGATTTTAAACATTTTGTATTTTTTTTTACTAACCATAACCGACAGGGTTGAGCCAAAGTAGCGGATGAAATCAAACTCTGCGTTGCCATGGCCACAACACGCACGTCAGAGACGCCGACGTAAAAAAAAAATGAAGGCTTTTAATTTAGCCCAGTGGAAGTTGTCAGTGAGTGCATCATAGATTTGCTCTGTGGTCAAAAGATAAAAGTAATTGAAGTTTCGCATCAGGGCGCCTTAATTTCCACCCACAATGCAAATCAGCTTTAAATATAACATCCGACCGGCATTTAAACGGTTGATCGCCACGGCGACGTGGGTAAGGTCAACCCGCCAATGTAAACCGCGGTTCGGGAGTCTGGGGTTCGAGTCCCACGGTCAGCACTCTGAACCGAGATAGTCCTTGATTGGCGTTGACACCCTCACGGGGGCGGGGGTCATGAGAAGAGGGCTTCTCCTACACTGTGAACACTGGAGCTCTAGTCGGTGGTAGGAGCTGGCACCGAGATGGTTGTCTGTCCTAGAGCAGGTTGAAATATACCGAGGGAGGCATTTTTTTTTGTGGATCCAAAAGCCATGTAAAAAAAAAAAAAAAAAGCTAACAGAAAGTCAAAATTACGACTTTTAAAAGTCAAAATTACGAGTTTTCAACTGCGCATGTGCAGTTGAAAACTCGTATGTGTTGTTGTCTGGAACGGTCTCTGGTCATCCCTGTTATAGATCCATGACCATGGGTCATCCTCTACCTGCAGATTATGTGAAGATTTTTCCTACAGACAGTGACCACATCCATGAAGTAGCAGCAATAATGTTTTGGTAGTAATCGCAATAAAATGCAAACGGTCTCTCCGTTTATGATTAGAATCCGCTTCAGAAGCCTCTATTTAGTTTATCCTAAACGGACTGTGGAAGATTAATAATAAAACACATGCGGCTGTTCAAAGTCCTTGAGCATCAACTGGTGACATCTGGTCAGTATCGCGGCTATCGATGGATGCACCAGAAATGCACTGAATGATATTGTGACTGACAGAGAGACCGTTCGCGATGACAGGACAGTGAGTTAGGGAGGTCCGCAGACAGAGGCAGGAGAACCACAGTCACGGGCACTGACAATGTTACCCTTTTGGAATTGCGATCAGTGCATTGAAGAGTATGTGACGTGTTTGCGTGCACGCGGGGGTGAGCTGATGGAGCGAGCGTGCGGGTAAAGTTGTTGGCGTATGAGCAAGAACACAGAGACATACAGGGAATAAGTGCCTTGTCTGATTCTACGTCATGATGCTACGTCCTTTAGGACTTCGCTAGTGGGATATCACTCGTGACCCCCAGGTCACACGCCAGAGAGATCAAAATAATTTGCTCCAATCACCAGCGACCCTCCTCTATAAAGGCCCCTGCACAAGGCCGCACCCCCTCTTTCGCTCTGGCGCCGATTGAGATCTACCACAGTACTCACTTCATTCTGAGAGATGTCTTCTGCTGTTCGTCCGAGTTCCCCTTCGCCCTCCGGCATCGGACGTCGTCGTTGCTCGACGTGTCGAGTCAGGCTCCAGCGCACGGACCAGCACTCCAGCTGCTTCATGTGCCTGGGCCCGGGCCATGCGGCGTTAAGCGCCAGCTGCGCCTCGTGTCTCGCTCTCCCCAGGGAGGAGAGCGAACGCAGGCGTGCGTACCTCGCCGCTGCAGCGCCCCGTCCGGACTCCTCTCAGGACGAGGAGTCTGAGACTGACTGGGCCCCACTCGACCTTCCACCCGTGCCCGCGGAGTGGGGTGACTGCGAAGATGGAGAGGCTTCGGAGATCCTCACCCTGGACGAGGTGGTCTCGAACCCGGAGCCGGACCGCTTCCCACTGGACCACATGCCTGGGCTCTACTCCTCCGCGGCGGCCATCATGGATGCTCCTCTGCCACCGCAGCCGATCCAAAGGGCGGAGGACTTCACCTCTGGGCACGCCACCACTCGAGGGAGGAGGAGGATACAGCCCACGTTGTGCCCGCGGATGGACCCGATCGTCCATTACGCGACACGTGAGTGGCCAAAGCCCCTAGCAGCCACGAGGCCTGCTCTGTGCTACGGCATGTATTGCAGCGTGCAGGACTGGTCCTGGACCGGCGGGGTCCCGGACATCGAGGATTCAGTCCGCATGGCCCTGCAGCCCTCCGCATCCGTGTGGCCCGGCACCAGACCTCTCCTTCCCTCCGAGCGGGACAGGATGTCGTTGGCTATGCTGGATAGATGTTATGCCAATGCGGCACAGGTCGTCGCTGTAGCAAATAACATGGCTTTCATCACGGGGGCCCTGGATAGGTCGCTCTCCTCTGGCCAGGCGCTCAGTGGAGACACCTTATCGCAGGCAAGGACCACCTCAGCGGCGATCCTGCGCATGTGCCAGGCGCTAGCTGTGGATGGCAGCCGCTCCATGGCAGCAGCCCAAGTCGGGGCCAGGCACCTTTGGCTTGGGCTAGCTAACATCAGGGAGGCGGAGAAGAGGCAGCTGCTGGACCTGCCTGTTTCCCAGACGTCCCTCTTTGGCCCGGACATGCAGGCCCTGGTGGCTAGACTGGAGGCTGCAGCCAAGGACTCGGCTAGGCTAGCCCCGCACCTAGCACCGAGGCGCGAGGCCCGCCCACCATCACGGAGCCGGGACAGAGGCAGGGAGCGTTCGCCCGGGAGGCGCTCTGACCCCTATCCACGCTCTGTGGTCCATCGTCCCCCCTCGACGAGGCCCCCGGGTCCAGACAGACCCAGGGGTGGCTCGCGGGAGCAACGCACCCACCGCCGACCTCCCTATGGCAGAGGAGGTCGGGGTGGAAAGAATTCCTTCAATAAAGGCCGACCGGCATTTCATCATTACTCGTTGTCTGAGTCTCATTTGGGGGTATGTAACATGTCTAATGTGAATTCTGATTGTGTTACTTCCCGGGCACATAACGTTGCTTCGCTAGGCCTGCAGCCCCCAGAGCAGGGTGTGCAGTGCGCTACGCGAGCTACGAGCTCCGGTCCTCTGATCCATACTATGCCCTCCCTGAGAGAGGTCAGGCGGAGGGATCTGGTGAGTAGTGATGTGTGTGCTTCGGCCGAACGCGTGTTAGCCTCTCTGAGCTACAAGGCTAACACGGGGTCTCCCACTCCAGGGGCTCGCCCCCCCCTCCATGAGGCAAGAGCCAGGGGGGGGCGCAGCAGCCGAGTCACGTGGGATGAGCAGACCCGTACTGATGACGTCGGGCCTGCAGGACACGTGACCGTCCCCGGCGCTCACGGTGTGACGCAGGGGGCCCCCCGGCCCTTTCGTCCACCCCCCCTCCCTGCTAGGAACACCAGGAGAGGGCGGGGCCGTCCAGTGGTCGACCTTTTCGCCAGTGCAGAGAACGCACAGTGCCCGTCCTGGTTCGCCTTAAGGGCCGCGGACGAGCCGCCCTTAGGCGTGGACGCTCTGGCTCATTACCCCTGGCCAGGCGGCCTGCTGTACGCTTTCCCACCAGTGCGTCTCCTGCCGGTCCTGCTGCGGAGGATCGAACAGGAGAGGAGGTCGGTGATCCTGGTGGCTCCGGACAGTCCGCATGCCCGGTGGTTCCCCTTCCTGAGGGGCATGGCGGTGATGGAGCCCTGGGCCCTCCCGGACGAGCCGGGGGCTCTAGTCCAGGGGGGGGGAGCCCTTTTTTCACGCCCGATAATCGGCCGCAGGCTCTGGGTTTGGAGGCTGAGAGGCGGAACCTCGTAGACCTGGGTCTTCCCCCGGCGGTGGTGGAGACCATTCAGGGGGCGAGGGCGCCGTCCACTGTGAGGGCCTACGCCACGAGGTGGAGGCTCTTCAGCGACTGGTGCGGTTCTCGCTCCTGGGATCCCAGGCGTTGCCCGCCTGGGATCCCAGCTTTTTGACAAAGGGAGGGCTGTCGCCACCTTGGCGGTGTTCGCGGCAGCCATTACCTTGGGTCACGACGGATTCGGGGGGGTTCACAGCCCGCTCTCATCTGTTGGTTAAACGTTTTCTGCGGGGGGCGCGCAGGAGGAGGCCCCCGCTCCAGAGAACGCCCCCGGTTTGAGACCTCAGGGTGGTCCTTAGGAGGCTGTCGGGTCCGCCTTTTGAACCGGCGGCGGAGGCGAGTCCCAAGTGTGTCGCTTTTAAGACGGCCCACTTGCTGGCGTTGGCGTCTGCTAAGAGGGCGGGCGACTTGTGTGCGCTCTCCGTCCATGCGTCTTGCCGGTCCTTTGGAGAGGGCGACGGCATGGTGCAATTGTGGCCCAATCCGGCTTTTCTCCCCAAGGTCATCACGTCGGCCTTTAGGTCGAGAGTCGTCAGGATTAGGGCATTCTATCCGCCACCGCATGCCTCCCCCGAGGAGGAGCGGCTGTCCTGTCAGAATGCTTAGGCATTACCTGGCCATGACGTCTTCATTCAGGTTGGGTGGCCAGCTGTGTCTGGGCCCCAAGAACAGGGGCGCCCCGCTGTTGGCTCAGCGGCTGGCGCACTGGGTCGCCACGGCGGTGCGGCGGGCGTATCAGGCGCAGGGTCTGGCCCCCCTGGTGGGCTTCAGGTTGCATTCCACGTGTGGGATGGCGGCCTCTATGGCCCTCCTCAGGGGGGCGTCGGTCGAGGACGTCTGCCGTGCGGCTTCTTGGGCGTCGTCCTCTTCTTTCGTCCGGTCTTATCTTTTGGATGTGTCGGACCGGTCGGTGGCCCATTCCGTGCTGAGTTGAGACCGTTAGGTCCCTCCTCTGAGGGGGCCTTCGGTTGACTTTCCGCCCTGGTTCAGGAGCTTTTGGGAGAGGCGTCCTGCAGGTGCGGTATGTGTGTGCTTTTGGTCAGTCAGGTAGTCCACGTCAGGAGCTCTTGGGAGAGGCGTCCTGGGACTACGGGTGACCTTCGGTCTGTGTTACTTGGGGGTATCCTTGGGAGGAGTGGCCCTGTAACACGATTAGTGGTTCTTGAAGATGGGGGCGGGGCCAGTTTTCCTCCAGGCGGCGGTGGGAGCAGCCCCAGACCACCAGAGCTCTGTGGACGAGATCGATCCACAGAGCATAATTGTTATACATGTTAATTATCATGGGTCCCACACATTCAGGGAGCTCATTGGCTGAGTAAAATGTGTTCACTCTAAAACAATTTTTAGTGCGAGCAACATTTTTTAATTTCTCCTATTAGTTTGCTTTCAACGTTATGTACCCCAGCTTTAATAAGAGTCACACAGCAATTTGTACTTATTCAGTAATATAATTTGGATGTAATAGATATTTGATTACAAGCTGTACAAGCATACTCTTTGAAAAGATTGACCCATCTCTGTTTTGCTTACACTGCTTCCATCAGTCAAGTTGTCAGCGGGCTCCCCCGGATGACCTTGTTAGGGCCCCCACGCATGCGCCCCCTCCGCAGTGAGTTTAGCCCCGATATGTCAGCGGCAGACTGATGGGTGTCTCTGCACCTCTGCGTGCCCAGGCCCACTCTGAGGTGAGAGCCAGAGGGAGTTTGGTGTATCCCTGACTCCAAAACTATGTGTGGCAATATTTCTATGGGCCAAGAAAAAGCTGGTTTTGGAGGGATCAAGTTTCCTGTGTACAACATACAGCCGCTGGAGCGCGATGAGAGGAGCGTGTGTCTGTGGCCTGGCCTAGCACTACGTTTGCAATCGAAAGGAACAGTCATGAATGATAGGAGCCGTGGTGGACGAAATGTCATGTCAGGTTTGAGCGCTCTGCATGGGTTGGTCAAATAATTTATGATACAATTTACTTCTGACAATGTATTCTTTGTCGAAACAATTTGAACTAATTAATACCGTGCTTACTCTAGTACTGTGGCGCTGAATGACTTATTTAATTATGTGGGCCTTGCGCCCTCTTCTGTATATGAAAAGTATTACTTTCATTGCAAATTCAATGCTAACGCTGTTTGTTCACACATTTTGATGATTTCTGTTGGCCTTACAGTGCAAAAACGTAACAGTATTTATACAATCTGTAAAGCTAAACTTCATTATTACGTTTTTCCTATGGCAAGCGTTAGAAAATACTAAGTTCTAAAATGTATGCTCACTCATTCAATCAATGAATAGGTGGATAGATTATGCTCTTTAAACGTTGCCATGGAGACGTTGCCATGGAAACCTCCGCTTAAGTGACATCATAAAGGATTATGTCATTTAGAAGGCAGGCCTTTGAGTTCACTGGTACTCAACCAGAGAGGGAGAGGACAGGGACAGACACGGAGGTAGAGGTAGAAATAGAGACAGACAGAGACAGACAGAGGCAAACACAGGCAAACAGAGACAGACAGAGGCAGACAGAGACAGACAGAGGCAGACAGAGAGGGGGGAGAGAGGGAAGCGGAAGCAACATAAGTCGGCTTATTATTAAGATAAAGTTTATTTAGTTGAGTTGTATTTCTCATTTTAAGAAAAGCAGTATGCGGGATTTTGAAGGGGATTGCGTCTCAAATGACATTGTTTCTCAGATCTCCACAGAGCAACTAAAGTCTGTTGCACTGAGGTACTGGAAACAGGCCCTGCAGATGACAAAGCCCAAGAAAGTCCTGGCAGAGATGTTATTGGAAATAATTGACACTCTGTCTAATAATATTTTGGACCTCTTGAGTCAACCAGAGTGCCCCCTGGTGTCACAGGAAGACATCAGCAGAGCTCTGGAGCCCTGTCTGACGGATATCTTTGATTTCCTATTGAGCACCTCACGACGCGTGTGCTCCGCTCTTCAAGGCCTTGAGCGCAGTAGTGTGTAGCAGTGTCAACGCTGGGCAGAGCCACAGTGAAATACAGCCCAAAACCTCATACGTGCCCCCCAAAGAACATCTGGTCAAAATGATGCACTTGATCAAACCCCTTTTACGTTTCGCCAGAGATCAGGAATGTCGGAAACATTACTCGGAGCCTCTGCCTGATGTCGCACAGCAGACCAATGCTGTGCGCCATCACAGCACAGACTTTAGCACACGTGGTCCTCAAGTGTCGGAGGAAAGTGAATGCTCGGATTCTGAGAATGAAACCAGATCTACAGAGATGAAAGTCAGCTCTGACACCAGGAAAGTGACTCCACCAATGGCGTCCAAAAACACCATAATACAAATTCAATACATCGCTGAAGAGGCTGCTACGGAAATGTTGCTCAAGGGCCAGGAGAACAAGTCTAAGGAGCTGCTGAGACCACTATGTAAGGACCAGGAAGCCGCTTCACAGGTGGAAATCCAATGGAACGACCAGCATTGGTCTTACCTGCTGCTAGAAGTGTGCTTTCGGGTGTTGGCTACCTCAGAGGAAATGAATATAGAGCAACTCTTCCAGCTTCTCTTGAAGTATGTGGAGCAACACAAATCTGAATGTATTGTTCGGGTCAAACCTGATCTGCATCACATCAGAGAAGCAGCTAATGCGATACACCAAGCTGTGATTGCAAACCTTGGGGAGTGGATGCTATTCACAATCATGGTGGAACCTGAGTTCAGCGCCGCCATCATCACAGACTGCATCCTGAAAAGGGTAAGCATGCCACAACAAATAGGCTTTATCCAGGAAAGAGCCTCATTGGAGTCTTTCGATGAGACCAACACATCTCTAAAATCAGAGACAGCACACAAGACACCAGACATGGTGTACAGGGCGTGGTTGGACTATAAAGCGAGAAAGAAAGCCCCCTCACCAGAAGAATACATACCAGCTGAGCAAAGGGCTGCCACACAGGACCATGAAGACTTCATGTGGAGTAATTCTGACTGGTCCAACCTGGTGTTTGAGTTGTCTGCTCTGGTGTTTGGCACCAGAAACCCACATAAACTGGCAGAGTGTTCCATGTTGCTCTTTGGACATGTGCAGACATTTAAGGATAGGTGCAATGTTCGTATGAAACCTGATGAACACAACATTGAGGACGTGGCAAATCAAATTTACAAAGACCTGCGCCAAATTTATCCCAAAAAGGCACTGCGTGTGATAGCCTTTTCCGACCCACACGTCATCACAGCGGGCATCCCCAAACAACTAGAGAGGATCCCTAAGAAGCGTACACTAGGCACTGTCCTGAGGTCCGTGTGTCGGGCCATCTTCAGGAGGTGTTAAGTCCAGGGAGTGTCTGACCACCATTGTGACCGTGTTCTTGGCTGCTCATTGGTGCTTAGGCTATATCCACACGAAGACAAAACGCTTATAATTTCAGAAACTTTTTCTGTAAACACGGAGTTAGCTCAGTAAATGTGTGCGTCCATATGAATGTAGTCAATACGCCTGAAAACGCTGTGAAACTATGCCAGACCTGTTGGTGGCGCTGTGACGCAATGACGGGATCAAGCCCAAACTTCCGTGACGGGAACTGGCATGCGCAGAATTTTGTAAACAGACAACATGGCGAGTGGGCGAGCTGGTACTACATTAGTATGGACGGACGATGAGGTTGAACTGTTGCTTCGGGTCGCACTGGATTACAAAACCAACAAGCTACATTGTTGTTGTCATTATTTTCTGAGTGCGGCGCATGCGTGCTTTAACAAGAGGCGGGGCGATGACGCAAGCGTCTCAGATACATTGCGGAGAGGCAGTAACCACGGAGCGGCATATACGGAGTTTTGAAATCTTTCCACTCTGGGACCTACTTTCAAAAATGTTCGTTTACACCCCCCCAAAACGCCGGCCTCGTATGGACGATACACTGGATTGATAAAAGTATTTTTGCGTTTAGGCCTGAGCTTGACTTCGTGTGGACAGGGCCTTAACGAGGCCGGCGTTTTGGGGGGGTGTAAACGAACATTTTTGAAAGTAGGTCCCAGAGTGGAAAGATTTCAAAACTCCGTATATGCCGCTCCGTGGTTACTGCCTCTCCGCAATGTATCTGAGACGCTTGCGTCATCGCCCCGCCTCTTGTTAAAGCACGCATGCGCCGCACTCAGAAAATAATGACAACAACAATGTAGCTTGTTGGTTTTGTAATCCAGTGTGACCCGAAGCAACAGTTCAACCTCATCGTCCGTCCATACTAATGTAGTACCAGCTCGCCCACTCGCCATGTTGTCTGTTTACAAAATTCTGCGCATGCCAGTTCCCGTCACGGAAGTTTGGGCTTGATCCCGTCATTGCGTCACAGCGCCACCAACAGGTCTGGCATAGTTTCACAGCGTTTTCAGGCGTATTGACTACATTCATATGGACGCACACATTTACTGAGCTAACTCCGTGTTTACAGAAAAAGTTTCTGAAATTATAAGCGTTTTGTCTTCGTGTGGATATAGCCTAGAGTGAACCACTCTAAGCACCGACCAGGACCTGTAATTGTTATGGCCTATAAATAAATAAATGCAAATTCAAAATAAAAAATGTTTAAGTATATTATTATTATATTAAAAATGTTTATGTATATTTTGCAAATATACAAAAGGACACCAATAATTATGTAGTTGCTGTTTTATCTGATGAGCTCTGAGTAAGCTTCGAATGTAAAATTATTTATTTTATGTTTTTCTGTTGAGAAAGTAAGCTTTGCCTGAAGCCCCTGCTGAAAGATCAAGGCTCCTGTGGACTCTCCACCTGCAAGAGGATCAGTGAGGGGTTGGTATTAAGTTTACTGGGTGCAGCTCTGACTGCCACCCCCGACCCAGAAATGGATCAAGGGGTAGAAAATAGATGGATGGATGGAAAGTACACTTATAACGTGCATTACTTCCACAATCATATTGTGTATGTGTGCTCCAAGCAGCAATTATATTTGGGAATAGATCTGCTCTTCTGTTCATTTGTTTAGAAAAATCTAATAAATTAAAATAAAAAGAGCTGTTAGAAATCTGTTATAAAGAGAGAAAAAACAGTGTTTCGTGATGGAGAGAGGTGGAGCAAAGGGAAGGAGGAGGAAGAGGGGAAGACAAAGACTCATAAAGGAAAAGCAGCGGACGACAACACAAACTTGTAAGTATGAATATTATCACCGCTGCAACTATAACTATACTCTCTTTTCATAAAAACACAATAGCAAGAGCACTTTTGAAATGTAAAGGTGGATCTCTGGGTTATAGTGCCTTGACTACATGATATATTGATTTTCAAATTATGATGATAAAATTATAATTATGTCGCATTTTATTGAAGATGAAGCAATATCTTAAAGCTCTTAACATAAAAATGGCTCTTTATCTATCTATACATGCCAGACAAATAGTAAACCCATACAGATATAATACATTGTTGAGCCAAAATGGTTGTATTTCCTTATATTTTCAGTATTTCAACTTGTACTCACACACTTTTTTTTCTTCTCGCAAATCACTCTTTAAATCAAATTAGAGGAAGCATGCACTGACTCTCCTGGGGGAATGTTTAGGAATGTATTTTCATTATATTTCTCTTGCCGAGCTCTTCCCCACATTGTAGAAGATTCAGTACGCAAGAGAAGGTTTTGAAGATTAGTTGTTTGAGCATAAATCTGCAGAAGAATGCTCAAAACACAAAAGAGGGTGGAGATTGTTTAAATGAGGCACAAAAAAACAACACATTCTTTAGTGGGAACTCATGTCTTGGAGGCTGATGTTACAATGACATACTAAGGGTGGAATGATTGAAAGAAAAAAAAAATCTGTACCATTATATATATATATATATATATTTTATGTATATATAAAACCTGCTTTCAACTATTGTAGTGTATACATTATTATATTTTGTCTTGCAACTGAACTGGAAAAGGCTTTTACTCATGAAATATCCAATAGGACACGTATTTAGGTCTGTTGTTTAAGGAGTACTTTTATTTCTTTACAATCACTGCACCTTATTACTTGGTGCTTTTTGTTAGTGGTGTTACACAATATCTTTATGGAGAGAAAATCGAGGTGTAAATCCAATCTTTCTAGGCATTTATTTAAAGTTTTATAGGTGAATTTATTTTTTGATTGTCCTAGAATGACCAATGCCAGTACTATTGGACACAATATATTAAAAGGATCAGGATATTTCAGAGCTAACTCCCCCTTTAGATCAAGTTCACACAGTTCTTTATTGGTTGGTAAAAAGCCCTGTACCTGCTGTAGAGAGACTGTCATCTGGGGGGTCCCAAAAAGTCCAAATCAGGCAGTCATAAACAATATTTGCCAATCAAAGCGAATCTTCACTTGAAAAAAAGGTCTATTCGCCACCAGCAACAAGCATGAAATCAATCCATTAGGCAAGACAATTTTCAGAACAACTTAAAATTACACATTCTTGGAACATCCAATGGAGCCTGATGGGAGTCATTATGATTGTTTGCTGAAAAACTGGGTTTCTGATGATAATTCAGTATTAAATGACACTGCATTGGCACCACATACTTGTAGTCTATTGCAAAGGGCTTTGTGTCTGTGGAAAGTACTATATAAATAAAGATTACTTACTTACTTGGAAACTTAAAAAGTATTTATTTTACAGGTCATACTGTATCTGTCGAAGGGCAAGACATTAAACTGGTTTTAGAGCCGTAAAAACATCCATTCAATGCCATATACTGAAATAAATATACAAAGGCCTGCAAAGAGATGGGCTGGATCAGAAAACTTTGTGTATCTTTAAAGGATTTTAAAGAAGACACACAACTTTAATGACATAACTTCCGACAGGTTTGAGCAAAATGTGGGGGATTTTTTACAAGTGGGGGCAATTACTGACAGAATAAACAGTGTATAAAAATGAGGAGAGGATATTGAACAGTTCCTCTCTGTGACTCTCTTCCTCTAGACCTCCTCTGGCTCATAAACCTTTGCCCTCACGAGTCGCGGGAATGGCCACCCTCCCAGTGGTCCCGCTCCTCTGCGCTTTCCACGGTAACCCCATCCAAAACACCAATCCTCGGGTTTAATTAGGCCCGAGTCACAGTCCCAGTGCTTGTTTTTTAATGCCGTGAACTGCTTTTCCTTTTACATGTGGTCTGCGGTCGTCAGTGTTCACAGCTGGGGCCCAGACCGGTAATGTTCCCCCCTCCTCCCATTTCCTCATAAGTCATATTTAAAAACACTGCAAATACATGACTTTAAATGACTTCAGCACTCAACATTGTTTTGATAAAGAGAAATATTGGGTGTGTTAATAATTAGGAACTAAATACAACGTTTAAGGGAGATGTATTTGGTATTAGGAGGCATTTTGTGTTAAACCACACATAGATCACGGCTTTGGCACACATCTTGTTCATTTTATGCTGCAAAAGCCATTAATAATAAAAACGTGTTTATTTTTTAATTTGAAAAAAGTAAGATAACATTTGAATATGTTTGATTCGGAGTCAGAATCACAAATTGACAAAAGGGCAGAGATTGGGGGCAGGTGACACTGAGCTTGTCTGAGCACTGAAGCCTCTCTTTTGTGCGGAACAAATAGAATATGTTGAAAAATGCATGAAACTATAACACAAAGAAACACAATCAAACAACAACAATTGAACAACTCACATCACTTTGGAATATGAGATCTAAACATATGTTTTTTATATCTGATTAATTGTTTCATTTCAGAGAGCACTGAGGCGCCTGGGTCCTTACCTTCAGGTGAGTTGCGTTTAATCAGTACGCTCCAACACATGTGGCAAAGGGAACAATAGACTACTATTGTTGACATCAGGGATGCCCAAGGTGAGGCGCGGGAACCACATTTAGCCAAACTGGAGGTGCAGGATGAATGGCAGTCCATTATTCCCTAAATCCAGAGAGCACATTTTTGTTCACTGGGTAAATACTGAAGTAAACACCACAATGATCAAACCATTTTACTTTTTAGCGTTTGCAGCAGTCTTATTTCATTTGTGGAGGCACATTGTCTAAGTGGGTATGTATTGCATTCTTCACAGCAGGAAGGTTGTGGGTTAGATCCTGTGTCGGCCCAGCCTTTCTATGCGGAGTATGCATGGTTCTGGGTGGGTCCAAAACATGCACCCATATAAATCTCTGACGGGGTCCTGTGGCGCTGCACTGTAGACACCACTGCTACGGACATGCCCTAGTACTATTGAAGGATGGGTCAAATGCTAAGGGCACATTTCCCCAGGAGGACAACACAGTATAACGTAACCCTCTCTGGTTTGTAGACTGTAGGGAGGAGATGTATCCCTGCACCAGGATGTACTCTGTTCATCGGCCGGCCAAGAAATGCATCGGAGGTTTCTGTCTCTACAGGTCACACATCTTCTACAGCACTTATGTATTGTCTCTGTCCCTAAATAATAAGGAAAAACAAACCTCATAATTGAGAACCCAAAACACCATAAATAAAAATGAGTAATAGCAGTATCTTACCCCTTTAATGGTTTCCTTTATCATTTGGTGACTTTTTGAGTCACTTATATCTACTTGAAGATTGGGACATAGTCTATGATTGGGACTGAAATCTGCCTCTTGGGCACTTGTACCATCAAAGTGCATCTTACCATTCGATAAAGATGTTTTTTTTTTGTTATTTATAAATATATGTTTCTTTGCGGCTTCAGTTTTTCTTGCATCGGTGCATCCCTATTAAAGGGTTAATGTAACCACACTCCGTCATCCAGTTATTTATTATCATATATATCACAAATGAAGTTGTAATACTTTTCCTGCCACAGCCTGTCGCGCATGTACGTGATCAACAATGAGATCTGCACCAGGACTGTGTGCGCACAAGACGAGTACATGAAAGGTGAGGCAGGTCTTCAAGGCTAACATTCACATTATTACACTATTTTTGCACATTTTATTGCTCTATAATGCCACAATTATCAATAATCAGGATGGAATAGTTATTATTGCACAAAATTAAAGTAGAAAAAGTAAAAATATTGAAAATATTGAAATAATTCCCTTACTTAAAGGCCAAATCTGTTTTTATGCCCAGCCATTTGCAACATAATTTAGAAAGTACAGTACCCAGATAGGGTTAAACAATGGGAGTAAAAGAAAAATACGTAGTAAAGTACTGATACCAGGAACAAGAACACCTGTGACATCGGTATTATTAGACATTGGAAATCAATTATTATTATTAGACATTGGAAATCAATCAAAGTTACTGTCACTGTAAAGATACTGTTGTTTTTCCCGCAGCGGAACTGTGCCGAGAGCGCTCCGGGTGGCCGAGACGCATCCAGCGCTCAGCTAATCAGAGGAGGCGTTGTCGCAGTCGTCGTGGCAACCCCAACACCTGGGAAAACAAGGTCTGAGGCGCCCCCGGAGCTGAGCCGTAAAACTCCACGAGTACGAGTCTATAAATCTCAGCTCAACACCCAGGGCACTTTTGAATTTGATCCGTATTTATCGATGTCACTTAATTGTCTGTGAACATTGGGGTGAGCTGGTTTCAAATGTATGCAGCTGACACAGAATCACGATTTATGATATATTTTGCATTACTATAGCAACAGCACACCTTCTCTCATCACCATTTTACACATGATTTATAAAAAATACATTACGGTACGGATTGAGAATATGCGTACATTAAATGCGTAACTAATCTTCAATGTGTTTTATTTTGCTTTTTCTGGCGTTTTGTATCTATTCACAAGTGTGACTTTTACCGTGTGGAAGACATGAAAAGGCAAAAAAAACACTTAAATTCTTAGTTTTACTTCATATATTCAGTTCCATTTACAATATAATTTACAGACAGTAATAATCCAAACATCAGGACAAGAAACCAACACTGACAGTAACTTCCTTAGCAGCAGTAATGTCTGTAACAACATTTCCGAACTACAATCATCCTGAACACTAAATCACAAATAAGTATTACATCGCACTCACACATCACGTATCACTTTTTTTTACATTAAGATTTTACAGTTTATACAAAGCAAGTTACAGTTGGAGCCCGAGCTGATGGGGGCTGATTATAACTGATGAAATGTTAAAGGGAATGTCTGTAACTTTATGTATTTCTAATGAATGCAGATTTTTGACCGCTCGACCATGTACTATCGTATAATCAGTCATAATAAATGTATCCTCCCGAGCAAGAGTGATTGCAAATGCTCCGCGCTTCTCGACTGTGCTGCTTTTGCCGCTGTGATTGGTTGATTGGTTTGTCACTCACTCAAACCTTGACAGAGGCGGGATTAACGCTTTTGAGAGAAAACAAACATTTTACGACTATTTCCCCCAAATATACATAATTTACATCATGTCTAATGTGTCTTTTCTGTATCTGGTACAAGTGAACTTTGTGCTCATTAGGGGTGGTCAAAATATAATTTTCTTTGACAGAGGCTGCATCCGAATTCATACGACACACCTCCTTCCTTCTCCTTTTTATTCACCTTGACAACATTAACTTTGACCTAAGTGGCTTTAAATAATTCTTTAAAAGGCCTTGCCCTTCACTTGACCAAATCAAACATGACTTTGAATTGTTTTATGAAGGAAAAACAAGGAGGGAGACATTTATTTACTCTGAATTTGCATGTAGCAGAGAGTTTAAAAGACTGCCAAAAGGTCAAACATCCTTGTGAGTTTTTTTGTATATGTTCACAAAGAATTGGAAGACATGCCACGCTGTATCAAAGACCTCGTATGGCTGCAAATTTTCAAATGGCAGAAATCCTGTCTTGTAGTCTGCGTTAGCACTTTGAGCTTGTGTTTTGCTCCATTTTTTCACGTTAATAAACTAAAACAGCGAGAAGGTCTAGCTCAGAGGGACAGAGGAGCTCTTTGAGGAGTAGGTAGCTGTGGCCTTAATGACTCATGGAGCAGCAATGTCCAGGCGGTTGGGCTCAGATCACACGTTTTGACACATATTCAGAATAAAAATTGAAGTAGTCCACACTTTAGGTCTGTGGACACTACATCCAGTTGTGAGGAGGTCTAGAGCTTACTTAATTGAAGCATATTCTATTCTATTCTATTCAAATACAGTGTGTAGTGTTGTTATCAAATTGTTTACAGATATTTGCTTGTATCATAAACTATTACAGTATTTCTAAAAGGAGACCTACAAGTTCCCATACATGGCCACTAGAGGATAGTAGGGAGCAACACTGAAACATTATTGTTATCAAGCCAGTGCATAGTCAAGTCCCTGATTTCCAAATACAGGAATATCTACATACTGTATTAATACAGTCTGTGTAATTGATCTGTACATAAATCACCTGTTTAACACACACGTTGTAAAATACTGAAAGTTTAGGTTGTCTTGTCAACATCAGAAACGAGTTTGGGATTGATAATGGTAATCACTAGGTTTTCATGTTGTCGCCTGCAATTTTCAACAGTTTTAGCATTTTCATCCATTTCATTGGAGAAATGCAAGATAGATTAATTAAATCCAATCTGTGAAATATTAGAGGCGATGAAAGAACGTTCTGACAGAAAACACAACATACTAGTCCTTTAAAGAAACTACTTTGAGTTAAAACATCACTTTTTGAAGACAAAACAGGGGCTTTCTGACCAGGGTACTTAGAATCAAACAACACACGGTAATGCAAGTATGTAGTATCTTGTGTGTCCCCCTGCGCGGCAGAGAAACCTAGGACCCCGGAATTGGGGAAAGAATGTTGCATAAGGTAATTCCCACAAAGTAAAGGGAAAAAACAAACGGGAACACTTCCTCACTTGGGAGGCGCGGAGTCGAAATCTCCCCACAAATCTGAGGCCGCTGTGGAGCCGGTGTTCGACGCAGTGAATGAATTTGAACTGTTGGAATCTAGATCCAGTAAAAAGCCTGTTGGACAAAACAAGAAAAGTTAATAGCCTTTTATATTCAGACAGTTAAGCACGAAACACAGTGGAAGATAATGTGACTGCTTTTGGATCAAGAGCAATTTTCAAGCAGTGAGAATTTAAAAGCAAAAACGTATTACAACAAAAAACAGCCAATGAAACAGAAAGCAGATAGACTGAAAGGTACACAACATCAAGCAGCTGAACTAAACAAACCATATTTCTATCTACAACACTGCTATTATTCCTGTCCTTCCTGAGTATAAACAGAGTATAATAAAAATCTAAACAATTGGGGTAAAGTCAGTACAGTGCTATAGTTCTGAGTGGAGTCTTGATAGAAAAACTTGTACCTGCATCACTTCCTGTAGTTGCCGGCTGTGTGTTGTGATTAGTGGTTCTTGAAGATGGGGGCGGGGCCAGTTTTCCTCCAGGCGGCGGTGGGAGCAGCCCCAGACCACCAGAGCTCTGCGGACGAGATCGATCCTTCTTCTTGGATTGCTGAAATGATGGTTATAAACATGTAGATAATCAAAACTCGTATGTGTTCTTTCTCATTTACAACTACTGTGTCCTATTTGAATTAGACCTCATTTAGATCTAAAGAAAATCCCTGTTTCAGATCTGGCTTAGAATTGGCTAAACATTTCCCCAGGAGGCAGAAAAACACTGGACCCTA
This sequence comes from Knipowitschia caucasica, assembly GCA_964034765.1. Lineage (NCBI taxonomy): Eukaryota > Metazoa > Chordata > Actinopteri > Gobiiformes > Gobiidae > Knipowitschia > Knipowitschia caucasica. The sequence continues at coordinate 20,538,977 of OZ035829.1, read as the reverse complement.
GGGTTGTGTCAAGGGCTGTGAGAACACTAAAGATTTTTTCCCTCATACTCCCTATTTCTTCTTTCCATTTTCTTAAGCCTCTTTAAATATTTTGCTCCTGATAACCTGATAAATCATTGGGCCCAATCCACCGAAAACCACTCAATTGTTCATATGTTATTTTCATTCGGGCCCACAACCATAATCTTTAGTGTCACCAAATGCTTAGAGCCCAATCATAATTCATGAGTTAACACGTTAATAAGTTGTCTTTAGTAACCCTTAAAACAGGAAAAGGAGGATGTTACTTTAACTATTAAGGGAAAACCGTTACCCCAATATTCAAAGTTATTGTCTGGCCTTCTTTAAATCCCAAATCCAGTTTAGGAGTTGTGTCTGGAGCCTGTGCCTGTTTTGACAACTCAATGTCCTGTTTGACCCATCTGTAAAAAAAATAACAAAATATGTATATATATAATATGATCATAGAAATGAAGTTAGAATATAAAAAAAAACACCCACTTGAAATGGTCTTGAAGTGCGACATTGAAGTCAAAGGCATCTCCTCTGTCTCCGAATCCAACACCTATGAATGCGCTGCGACCTGGGAACCAAATGGGTATGTGAAGATTTGAGCAAAAAGTGCTAAATATAGTAATAATTATCTTTTGCAGTCCTCACCACTTTCATCTTGGATTCTAAGCACAAAATAGCGGCTGGAGTCACTGACTGTTTCGACTGCGATGCCGGGGAATTCATCTATCGGTGCCTGCGCGAATAACTCTCCTGGAGGAAAAGCAGACGCAAGTGCATTTAGATCGTAATAGAAAACAGCACTTTGTTGATAATATTGTCATCATTTTGAATGTGTATTTAATAACCTCTTATCCTTTCCTTCATCACCATGCAACACATTTGAATATCAGTAAAGACAAAAATCTTCCTGAATAAACAAATAGTGCCCAATATTGTTAAGAGGCTGGAGAAGTGCTCCACAGACTGATATATAATGATAATTTTAGGTTCATGGTAGATAAACAATAATATATTATTTCCACATGTTGAAAAAGACAAATTGCAGCTAAATTATGTCAAAACAAGCAGTGGCGACACGTTCACCTTGGAGCAGATGAGTAAGAGCTGGAGACTACACACACCGCACCACAGGTAAACATTGGTCTGATGAGGCCACAGTCTGAGCTGCTCTTACCAGAGATCTTGTCCTCCAGTTTCACATAGGCCATTTTCCCCCGCGCTGTCACCCGCATGCGGCCCTGCCAGTCTGGGGCATCCAGCTTCCAGTCTGCAGCTCTGGTTCACACAAAGACGGAGGGATAGTGTGGGGAGAGAGTCAAGAAGCAGCAGAGAAACCTATGCCTTCATAAAAAGGTCTTATAATCTACATTATGTCTAATGCAATATACTAATACTAAGCTTAACATGGCATTCTTTATTCACTCAATGCACAGTAAAGTTCTACTAGCCACAGATGCACTGGGGTAAGATGAAGGAAATCAAGGCTCTCAATCCGAGCCATCGACCACCACCAATCATCGATCACCACTGATGCACATACCAGGCCGTGTGTCCTCAACATCAGTTGAGCACTTTACAGAGACACCACCGTGGCACCTGGTGTTTATGTACCAGTGTGTCTCCACCAGGGGTAGGGTGACACAACCACTTAGCACAGGCATGTCAAATACCCACATTGATTTTGTGGCCCCTGAAAAGATGCATCAGTTTTTACTATTAACCTGCAGCATTGAGTATAAGAGGTTAGAATTGTCTACTATGGCACATCATGCAAAGATAATGGACACATTGGTATAAAGTTAAATAGGATTTTTTATTTTATTAAGCCCCTCCAACAACAATAACTTAAATCAGCTCCCAAAGCGTCACATAGTGGCTCACAGGGCTCTTTCTTAGCAAAAGAAAAACAAATTCTAATAAAATGACAGCATATGTTGGTTTAATTTGTTCACAATGTTGTGTAAAAGGTTCTTTCAGTTGGGACCAACATGCATTTATGAAACAGGTGTCCCAGCTTAAATTACAGAAATATCTTCATATGGGGGCGACAGTGGCTCAGTTGGTAGAGGCCTTTGGGCCTGAAGGTCGTGGGTTTGAGCCCACCAAAAGACCTACTTCATGACTCCCACTGATGTCCGCTGTCGTTGTGTCCTTGAGCAAGACACTTAACCCCACTTTGCCTGAAGCCCCCGCTGAAAGATCAAGGCTCCAGTGGACTCACCACCTGCAGGAGGATCAGTGAGGGGCAGGTGCTATGTGGACCCCAACCCAAAAATGGATTAAGGGGAAGAAAATGGATTGATGGATGGATCTTCATATAGTTCAACATATCTTGACAATGTGTCATTGTCCGGCTGCTGCCCTCTGTTTTTCTTCCACATTGCATTGTGGTCTGGAATGACTCATCCAGAGACTATTATAAAGCACATGGTTAACAACACTATAAGCAACTATTGACCACCAATACAGACGCCAACAAACAGTTCGAGACAATTCGGACAATAAGCATCTCTACTTTGGATATAGGAGCAAATCTGTGAATAAGTGGAAATCCAACTTGACCAAGATGTTTCACTGACTCCCAGGGTGGGCCTTTATTACATAACAATCTCCTTTACAGTACTGCATGATTGTCAGGGAGTACCATAGTAAACCAAATGAGCCTCCAGGGAGAAATATTGTTGAGGTTTTGTAGATATTGTTAGGCCTGCCAATGCAGTATTAATGTTAAACAGGGCTTATTGATAAACTATTAGCATTAAGTTGTGAAATCACCTATTTCCTATTAGATTCTTATAATAATATCTCGAATTTGAAGTATATGTGCTAATTATGCTATAAACATTAGAACAACATTGTTTGAAGAATCAGTTTTGAATAACAGTATGTTTGTTCAACCACTGCCTTCACAAATATGAATCTGAAACAGGCCTATAGTTTGCTTTTTGATTACCACAACATCATGTCAAACATCAGCTTCTCAAGCAAACAGCGATATTAGAAGCTGCGTGAAGAAACATTGATGGGAATATAGACTTTGAAGCGTATCCACAGATGAATAACAATGTTGTTGCACAGCCCTACTTCTAATTCATCTGGAGAAGCCGAATACAAAGCTGCTCTGAGTCAGTGCGTGCTCCTGACGAGGCGGGACCAGCTGCGGAGGTTGATTCAAACATTCATCTAGTCTTTATGACAGACTGACGTGACCTTGTGAATGCAGCCGTAAACAGAGCTCACACTACGGGCTTCAGAACTCCGTCACGACTGGACAGAGGATGCGTGTGCCCAGAGGAGCCGCAGGAGAGCCGCAGGAGAGCCGCAGGAGGAGGCTGAGGCTGGAGGACAGAGCGGCACCACTCACCTCACGGCCCGGTTGGATGCTCGCGGGGGAATCCGGTACACGTTGACCTCAGGTTTTACACAGAGCACAGACTCGTACTCAGACTGACCCTCGGACGCCATCTTGACTCTTCGGTGGCGGATAAACGACGGGCTGTGAGCGTGGAGCGGGATGAGCCGTGTGGACACCACGTGACCCGCGGAGCGACGCGTGTCTTCGTTACGCACAGTGTGAAGTCACAATAACCACAATGAGGCAAAAGCAAAAGCCATGCTTCAATATTCTTCCTCAGTATGACATTCTCTCCATATATGTCTATGGAATCATGCAAGTTACATAATTCTATGTTTATATATAGTTATAGTGTATTATATGTGCAATAGTGTAGCTAATTAATTAAGTTAGTTAATTATTGTACTACAGCCAAAAAGATATTTCTAGTCTTATAAACATCATCATAAACAACTAATCATTCTTCATTCATTCATTATCAAAGTAATCATTGGTGAACTGTGGAGGAATATAAAAAGCAGGGCCCAATAAGCTTTGTATATATGTATATATATATATATATATATATATATATATATATATATATATATATATATATATATATATAATATAATATATATATATATATATATATTATGCCGAAAAATACAAATAAGGATCATTCTATACAAATACACAAAAGACAAACTTAAAATAAAACAAAAACCAGGGCATAGATTTATATGTTTGTTGTCATCTGTAAATGTAAAGGGCATGTATCAATAATAGAATACGTTATAGAATAAATGAATAGGAGCAAGAGAGGACAAGAGTACAATATTGGTGTATATGTATCAGTTTATTTGTGTTAAAGCAAACAAGATTTTTTTGTTTTAAAAAACAGTGACTTTTATTTATTGAATCTCTGAATTCCTCAGGTTTCTCATTCTCAGGTGAAGAATAGGGAATGACTTGAAAACAAAACTCCAAAAGTTGAAGTCGTCCACTAAAGGCTTGTGTCACAACAGCCCAAGGAGTCTAAAGGCATCTCTGAAATCGTCTGCATCATCACATGTCTGTAAGAGTAGAAATAATGTCAGATAAAAGTTGTAAGGATACGAGTAGGGTTTTGTACTTATCACTTTGGAAGAAGCTTACTTGAAGGATCTGGCTAAGTGTGCTGCTCAATCGTACTGAGTTTTGGTGAAGCCCTTCCCAGGCCCTGAAGCTGGCCTGGTTCTGAGCCACAAAGGTTTTCCAGCAGTAACAATAGTCTATAAAACAACCATATTCAATGTATTGTTGGTTAGAAAGGTTAAATTGTTTATTTGGTGTTTGTGTAGCTCCAGTTTGGATGTAGAGTATTGTTTAGTCCTTTCTGCAGTATAGGGTAAAATTCCAAATTGTCTTAATGGGTTTTTAGGGTTCCAAAACGCATTTGACTTTGAACAGAAATAACTTGAAAAATAAACAAACACAACATTAGAAAGTAAGAAAAGAATGTTCCCTATTTGATATAGTGAAAACTGTTTTTTTAGATGAAAGTGAAAGGGTCTCCTTTCATTCCTCAAATCAAGAAAATACTTATATATGAAATAAATCAACATCTAAAGTCATTATAACTAATCTAGTTGAATCTTCTTGCAGAGTAACTTGGCATTTCAATGCCATATATTGTTTAATATTCTCCGTAATTCAATGCCATTTCCTCAGATACAAGCACTGCACCCTTACTCATTAAGCATTAAGATTCTACCTTTATATTTCATGACTGTTATTTTCACTCCTGCTCTTGTCAGCATCCTCAGACCCTCTCGCTCCAGGCTCTCCTCCTGGTCGCAGAAGTAAAGGCGGGAGACGAAGATGCGGAGCCGCAGGTTTGGAGTCTGAGTGAGGAGCTGTGTGAGTTTGGAGGAGCAGTCGGCACAAGGAGACCAGGAGCAGAACCAGGTGATGGAGTAATTCAGGGGTCTGCTCTGCCCAGGGCCTCCCCACAGACCAGGGCACAGCACACCCAGGTAACGCAGGAACAGCATCTGAAGACACGGCACACATTATCAGAGGTGTGTTTGGAAGATTACACCAACCTTTTGTACAATAGAATTACTGTTATACAAAATTATGTATTGCTATATTTCTTTAAATACAGCAGTGCTTTAAATCTGCACTTTTGCCGTTAAAGGTGCATTATGTAACTTTACTTTTGCAGATGATATTAGTGTGTCATTAAACTAAACCTGCTCTTCAATGCCTAATCTCATCAGATGTCAGAAACTAAGCAGTGCAAGGTCTGGTTAGTACTTGACAGCTGTAGTTCCATGTGCCACAGTGCGACAGTTGTGTCTTTAGGCAAGGCACTATACCCACATCTGGTGGTTGCATAAATGATTGAGAGACTGCAGAAACTGCGCTCTAACACCAAGCTTGTCCATATTTCCCAGTACATCAGTGACAGACCTCGACGTGGCAGCCGCTTCGGTTGCGTAGGTGTCCGAAGTCGAAGGACTCAGAGTTTGGTCCGAGCCGTCTCTTCACCACAAAGCACAAGTACGTCTCATGTCGACCTCTCGCCCAGCGCATGTTTGTATAATGATAGATGAACTTCTTCTTTGGTAAAAGGACACTGAATCGAACAAATGAACCTTTGCATTAAAAGCTATTGTATATATAAAAAAAAACTTTAAGTGTTTGCCTGGATCAGTAAATATTTATGAATTAACTGTTTTTGTCATTGATAATAAAAAATTAAGATAAAACAAAACTCATAAAACTTCCAATTGTAATTCTCTTCCTCTTTTCTTTGTTTATATTATATCATACTAAAGGGATAATGTGTGTCAGTAACATAAATGCAAAGACTTTTTATAAAAATATATATTTTTATAAAAAGTATATTAAACTTAAAGTAAACTTTAATTTCATGTTATTTATAACTTGCAGAGTCAGAGTGAGTCTCAGTTACACAAGTTACACTGAAACTACGGCACAGCAACTGTATGAATACTTTTGAAAGCACTGATCAATGCCATCAAGGTTTTTGTTTGAAAAACAGTCAAACACAAGATCATAAATGATGCAACTCAACATATAAATAAATAACTCATCCTGTTGTACAGACCTGTCCAGTTTGGGCATTTTGAAAAAAGCGCTGTGACTTTGCGTTGGTTGTCAGGTGAAATTGGAGTTCAATGAGAAAGAGTGAAAGTGTGAGATGAGGGGAACTGAAAACATACCACTACTAAAGGTAAATATCCGGGTTCAAATAAACACAACATCTGGTTGGACAAAACAATTCAAAAGTTGCGCTCTTAAACGAGACAAATGAACCATGAGACAGAGATGTCATGGCCATATTTGTATTTTTGCGTTGGAAATGAAACCATGTTATTCTAAAGCCTAGACACAAAAACATGCTGTGGCTTAGTTTTTAAATCACAATATTATTAAAACATTTCAATCTTCCATTTTCAAAAACTCAGAGTGAGAGTAAATTGATCCATCTCCAATTATGTCACCAGGCCAAGTTACAGGTCAATTCTGCAGAGGCGAGCCCTCCTGTTTCAAGAAAGGATGGTTTTTACAGTGTTTTAGAACATTACAAAACACATCAAATTCAAAAAGGTTTAATTCCCTTCAGTCAAAGCTATAACAAAGACAAAAAGATATCATTACGCAATTGTCAACCAGACCAGAAACATCTGCACTTTAAACATATTAGTGTGATTACTAACTTTTGTACATCTCAGATTTTCCAGCAGGTAAAGTCCCTTCCTCGGGCCCCAAATTTGGTGGAACTTAAAAGCATTACGAATCCTTCAAGGTCTTGACATCTATTTAGTTCTCTCATTTGGAGTTTCCCAAAGTGAACACAAATAGATTATTTCAATATTTATTTCACCTCGAGAACTTTGTATGTTATTTTTGTGTGGCCAGTGTTTGAAAATACCAAACATCTGTCCATTATTTAATAGCCTGTTCCACAAACTCAGACCTGGTTTAAATCTTGATTAAATCCAACATACTGATACTTTCACCAAACAATTGTTTGTAGGTTGCTACTCCTTCCCTGTATTTGAGAAGTGAATATTACTTTTGTGTCTTGGGCACACACTTTTACCCTGTCTGTTCTCTCCGTCTCTGGTTCAGTGGCACTGCAGCGGCCCTTCTTTCCCATGACTCCCCTCACCCTCCGCTGCTCTCTGTGGTTTAGGGAATTCACCGTTTCCCAGGACGGCTGTTTTTGGAGCTGCTCTGAGTGCATGTGTGTGTGCCATCTGAAGGAGCACGTCATTAACACAGTCTATAGGTTATACATCATCTGGAACTAATTTCTCTAATTTATCCTTTGATTATGTGGTGCCCCAGCGTTTAGGCTGTTTCGTATGTGTGTGTCTCATGCACAGGGCACCCTCCCCCGTATTACATTACCCCGACAGTGCACAAACTTAATGTCTCTGCACATTTCTTGTGTCTCCTCCACTTCAGGATGGATGCCAAACTCTATGTAACCACTTCCCACCCAGCTCTTTGGTCTGACCACAGCTGACCAAGGTCATCACTGTGCTTTACATGAACTCTTCTCCTCTCGTGTAGTGTCAGTGTGGTGCAGAGGTCCAGCTGGACCAGACATGGCTGTACATTTAACCCGTGCTCAGGGGCACAAACCGGGTGTAAGAAACGCCAAGTCATACTTTCCGAAACCCACCCGCCCACGCCCAGCGCAGCTCTCACATACACACTCACCATACCGTGCAGACGCACATAACCACAGTCGCAAACAGACTGTTTCCAGTGTGTGAACTCACATCTGTTTCCTGACAACAATAATAGTTTAGATCAAACAGAGCCGTCAGGTGCCTGGCTTGACAGTGAGGATCCTGACATGCACCAAGTGTCAGAAAAACACGAGGGCTTTTTGTACAGAGCGTGTGCATAGGCGATTGCTTTGTAGTTATTTTGATTGATCTAAATAAAATAGACCAGGTAAAGTCAAGTCATACTGTACACATCCTGTGTAAAGTTCATCTAAACCACTGACACTGAGGTGAGTGAGTAAACCTGAACCACAGCTTCAAATGTGATAACCACTACTTTCAATGAAGAATAGTTTCACTCTATATTTCAGTCTGAAGGTTATCAAAACATACACAGATACACAGAACTTTGATTGTATAAATATATGCAGCCATGGCACCAAATTCTTTTGGCTTAGCCTTAAAAAAATTCTAAGCCTAGCAAACATTTTCTTCATAATTGTAAAGAATAAATATTGCAAAAACACAACCACCACAATAAATTATGAATAAAGTGTATAGATAAATGAAACACAGAATCTCCTCTCTCCTCACAAGTCTTTGTAAAACACCTTTGTGAGCGGGTATCCCATAAAACCTCTTTCTGGAGTTTCTAATTGCAACTCTTTGTCCTCATCCTCCTCCAGGTCTTGACCTAGAAGTCGAAAGCCCAACTTCCTGAAGAACACCTCTCCCACTTTGGATGGATATGGGACATGCACATAGACTCTGTGGGTCCCCGTGTCTGTCTCTTTCAGATGCAGACTTTGCACCAGCAGTCGTCCCAGGCCCTCGCGGCGATACCAAGAGCTGACCACCACTCTACAGATGCGGACAATGCCTGGTCTCCGTGGGCTCTCCCTGAAGACACAGCCTTGAATCTCTCCATCGCACTCAGCCACCCACACCTGCCCGGCCGCCTCTGCGCGATCTGGACTGATGCTTTCTGTTGAGACGCTCTTCTCTTTGGCTCCTAAACGCCGTCTGGGCTAAAAAACAAACAACGATCATGTTAGTTGAGTTGATTCCCAAACTGTACAAGCAGAGGGTGATCAAAAATAGGAGATGCGTTGCCATACATTTAATACAAATTGTTTTGTATTAAAAATGTTAAAACCAGAAACCAGCAATACAAACATTGTTTCATCCGATTTAGAACAATATAACTTTTTGACACATTTTCAACACTGAGATATTCCTTTTTGCAAATGAACTCTTCAAACATAAGAGAACATCAAAGCAGCCGTGATGACACAATATTTATAACAATGTAAACATTGTGACACTTCAAATAGGAACTTCTTATTGGAAGTGCATCAGAGAGCCACATTCAGACACATAAATACACCACAGTATTTCCAAGCTTATTTCCATATTTATCCTTTATGTGACCAGGAAAATTCCTTTAAGAATAGAGGATTAAGAATGTCTTGGAGGGAGGAGTAAATGGCGCTCTAAAATGAGAGAAAACAGGAGCATCTGGAGACACAAACATGCACTACACACTTAAAAGGCTCCACCCCAGTTGAGCTGTGTTGTGTGTCAGAAGTGCTAACCACTGCGCCACTGTGAAGCCTTAATGTTCAGTCTGCTTTACGTCAAAACATTTTATTATTGAGGTCAACATTAAACATATGCCTATTCAGCAAAAAGTACGATTAAGTATAAAGGTGGGCACCGGCGGATTTAAAATGCTGCCAGTACCGGCAAATAGAAGACACATGTTACCCCGTTTCCATGCTTGTCTGGACTGTCTAGGCCTTCGTCATAGGAGATGGTGTGACGTGTCTCTTATCAGCTGTTGTTACCGGATGTGGCCAGTCTGACGGATTCGGCAGATCCGTCAGACTGGCCACGCCCCCTGAGACTTCACCATCCCGGTGATGGTGAATTTCTATGTCCAGAAATGCTCCTACTTCTCCTTCAGAAGTGACGACAGCTGATAAGAGACACGTCACAGCATCATCACCCACCACTCGCCCCATTCTGGCACCTGGTGCCATATGGTGCTTTTCCATAGTCCTGGAACGGTACGGCACGGCACTACACGGTTTTTGTGCTTTTCCTGCCCTACTTTTGCTTCAAAGGTGTGACAGGAACTGGCTTCACATGCAGGTAGCAGCACTTTGCTCCGTTATCCACATGGATCAACATAAAAATGTTCAAACATATTTTTTACCAGGGGGATTTCACACAGGAAAGAGCAGCATGTGCAAAAGTGAAAACTTTAACAGTTAGAGCTCCACTCTTGTTAGACAGCCTGTTAATTAATAGGTTTATATTGAGTAAATAAGATCAATTGTTATTATTATTATGAATATTAGGACATAAAGCCTTCATCCTGTTTTGGGATCGGATAATCAAAACTCTAAATGTTAACATAAACAACAAGGTCATCATGCTCAATGTTTATGTATTAAAGAATTACAGAATCATAATTATTGTCAGCAACATTCCTCTAATCTGGGGACATGAAATGGTAACATAAACCCCTGGTCTAAATAATGAAAATACTGACTCTTTTTGCTGTAGATGTCTTTCCACTGAGTCGACAGTAAGGGTTTGGCAGAGTCTCCTCTTGTGTGTCTCTGCACGCGCTGCCCACATAGTCCCAGGACGGTCGACTGCTGCCCAGGACCCCGACTGACCGCGGCATGGTGATCTTCAAGAAGATGATCAGCAGGAAGACGGGGATTGCCAGAGCCAGGATGAAGGAGTGAACCAGGCAGCGCAGGACAGATGAGAAGACCGCCAGGATGAAGAGACAGAGCGGCCGCGTAACAACGTGTAGAATCAGCCGGTTTTCTGTTCCCTCGCAGCCCTCCTGCAAACAAATCACAAAGTATTAAAAGTGGCTGATATATTGAATACAGGCGTTAAAAGAATCATGTAATGAAGATGCTTGGTGATAAAAGGATAAGTAAATCCACACATTTATTTGCTATGGCAGCTGTTTGGAAGATTTGAAATGTATTCCAATCCTGCATTGACAGATTGACTGTCGGTAGTTATGGAAAGAGGAGGAATTATAGTAATATATGAGACATTAGACTTTGGTTTCATTTTTTTTTTTTTTTTCCCAAAATGATTCTTTTTTTTAAATCCTAAAGACATGCACAGAGGTTGGCACATGGGGGGTCTAATGCAACCTGCTCTGCGTAAAATTTCATAAAATTCATGTCTCAAGATGTCTGACGAAACAGCAACTCTATATTGCCCCCTGTAAATTTCAAATTTGCAAAGCTTATGGGAGCCAGACATACATATTTTAGGGTAGGTATACAAAATTCAGATCAGTGATAGATCTCGATTTGACGAGCCGAACTCTCTTGGTCTGGGACAATCAGGAAGTCGGCCATGATTGTCTGAAGTTTCTCCGCCAATTTGACTTTTCATCTTGGATTTGAACTTATTTCCCTGGTTTTTCTTCATACAGACTTCTACCATGTCATTTCCCAATCTGGACGAATTTAAGTAGTATAATCCCTTGAAAAAAAAATTTAATTCTTGGCGAAGACATGGCAGATAAGGCCTTCATTTTGGGTGTTTTGGCTGAGCCCTCAGGACCACAGGCTCAGACCTACAGAGCTGAAACTCACATCACTAACCGCCGTTAATGGCCTGTATGAAAAGGTGTGATAATACACACCTACTATGGCTCTACAGCGCCACTTATGGGAGGTTTCTGACGTAAACTTTTTGCAGTCAAATCTTTACATCTGTACGAGCAAAATACTACATTACGCAAGGGTGCATGTCCCTCAGGTGACCACAAGGTGCGCACTGAATCCTATTATTATACGGCTCCTCACAGCAGCATTGATTTGAATGTAATTTCAAAACGTTCTACCGGTCATTATTTTCTATAACGGATCTCTCAAAACAATAATGACCGCTGCCCATGGCAACGCACTCTCTGCTTGTCTTTCAGATGCGTGGATAACTCTGCAAGTAGTTCCGGCCACTCAGGAGCTAGCCACGCTCAATAAACGCAAATGCCAATCAATCAACACACTTAAATGTTAATCGGAGAATACTTATACTTATACATTCTTCACACACATGCACGGAGATTTTCAGAATTTACTGGTCTTGTCTTCATGACAAAAATACTATTTATCTGCGTTAAAAAGCGACCATGAAAAACCCGGAAGTAGTTTCCGTGTACGTTTTCATGACAAAAACACTGATGTAATGCGAGAAAAGGCAATCCCGAAAAACCCGGAAGTAGATACCGGCACATTTTAGGACACATTTGCAGAGGATCGAATTATGGATTTAGGTTAGGTTTATGTTTGGGTCACTCACCGCTGATGTTCACAATTCTTTGTTCATTTTTCATGCAGTTCCAGGGAGTTCTAGTTTGGAAGTTGATAGCCTAACTGTTGCTAGCATAACCACGGGAAAGCCTTGGGAACTATTTTATTGTCTTTCTTATTTTAAATAAACCTTTCGGCATTCCTAAAAGTGGACTGAAGTTTATGTTGTGTGTTCTGTTGGTATAAAGCGGGATAACGTATATTACGCAGGTCATTATCGGAAAATAAGTACCAACAGGGCGAAGCGGACCCCGACGCGCTGCTTCCGCCCTGCGTAATATACGTTATCCCTTACTTAATGAGCTTTTACGTGTGCAACTCTGGTCCTATCAGGCTGCAAATTCATTGGCAAGTACACTGCATGCTGCTTATGGGGCTGGCGCCTGGGAGGCGGATGCGAAAGTGGCGAGGGCTTTCATTGCCGCTTGCAGCTTTAGTTTTAAATATTTATTTCACAATATAGTACAGGGTTGATGGTAAGAAATGAGGCCGACTCCTATAAAAATAAATGATGTAGAATGTAGAAAGTACCGACCTCACCTTAATGAGAGCTTTGACTATTTCAATATCCTCCTCCTTCATCCTCCTCATCACGACCTTATCCAGCTCCAGTCGAACCATTCTGTCTGTTGATGACCGTGGCTGCTGTTAACAACTTTGCATTTTTGGGCTCATCCTAAATGCTCTCCCCAGAATCTGAAAGGTTTAGAGAGAGGCAACACGAAAGCAGTATTTCCCATTTAGATATTTTCTCTAGGATTATGAAACAAGCAAAAGGTTTAGTTATAGACAAGTCCCCTCTAAGTTTTCATAGAACATATGCAATGCATGGTTACAATAAGACTGGACCGTGGACTGGACGCTACGACACAATAGTCAACATTACTCACTGTATTCGTTGATGACAAAATTATGACAACCACTGATTATGCATAATTTTCCCATACACCCTTTAACCTATAGAGAAACCAGTTTGGCCACCGGTCTTTTTGTTGACAATTCACGATTTAAAGGATGTGACGGAATGAGCCACCTAACGACAAGCCAAAAAAAGTATTTATAATTCTGAAAACTGACCCCGTCATTTAATCCGTGGGGGTTGTGACAGTGTGACAGCATGCTACTGTTATGCTACCTTGAGCTATTGCTACATCGTACTATGCATTCGTTCAAACGGTACGCACCTTATCAAAGCCCTTCATCTCTTTGCATTGTTCCGGATGTTTGGTTGAATCATAGACTGTATATTGAATGTGTACAGCAGGTTATTGAACAGAATCGCCACTATTTTAGTAGAACGTGCACTGTCTTCTTGCAGCTAGTCCCTGTTGCGGTATTGCAGATTTACGCAATTTACGTAAGTGACGTACGCTAGTAACGGGGGAATACGCGCATATTACATTAGCAGGGATTCCCAAACTGTTCAGGCAGGAACCCCGAAACAGGCATGCCACACTGGTGTGTGTACGACTTAATATAGCAATGATTTCAAGCTTCAACACATTTAATTTTAAATAGTGTGCAAGTAATGTATTGTGATGTTCAGTAATAGTTTGTAACTGAAGGATTGTAAAATTATAATAGAAATGGTAATAAATGTTTTGGGTGGGTGCCCCTTGGGTGGTCAGACAGAGCCAATTAGGCCTTTATTGCCACATAGCATAAGACTATTTCTTACCATCTATCTGTCTATCTATTGCCATTATGTTTAATAATAAAAAATTGTATTAAATTTTTATTTAATGTAAACATTATGTTACAAGTTTTTGAAGTGGCCACCCTACACAGCATAGAGGAGGAAAGAAAAACACATTTGTGCAATTTGTTACAATGTATTGATTCGGAATTAGTATAACGTTTTACATTAACATAGCCTATATAATACAAAGTGAACATTTATTCACAAAAATCTTTAATAAACAACCTGCCAATGACAGAATAATTTATAGTAATATATTAGTTAGCCTATAACAAAGTCCATGTGCAGCCTATGTAAATGTATAACATTTCTATAGTGGCCCATGGTGTCAGTCGGACATGATGCATGTTCTTCAGGCCACAGACTAAAGTGCTTAACACTGACCACACAGACCTGGTTCACATGCAGTCAGCAGAGAGTCTATTTTAGGTCTTCTAAGGCCCGTTTGCCTTCATTAACCGAGTCGAGGTCCTTGTTATCCATTTTTATACTCTGACATTGATCATTTGCTATTTTGCCCCCGCCTGCAGTTTGTTGTCCATTTTCTATTCCACTTGTATTTACCTCAATTATAACAATCTCCTGTCCACCTGAAAGTTGAAAAATACCTTCCATTGCTTCGCCATGTTGACCAACCGCGTCACCTCTTGTATCATCTCCCACCTCATCTCTTTCAATCAGAGCGATCATCTGCATTCTTTCTTCTTGCTCAGGTCCAATCTTTGAATCTCCTCCCAGTTCAAAGACCACCTCTTGTCTGTCTAAAGATCCTAGCCCCTGGTTTGATGTGCAAGTTAGTTTCAAGCCATTATTTCCTTGCTCACAGTGAAATTGTGAATCATTTGCAGTCGTGTGCTGGTCCTCGGAGTGAAAATGTAAAACATATTCCCTCTGATCGCCCTCAACTTCCTTATCGCTGTTCTTTTCATTTGTCCAATTTTGCAAAAGCGACATTATTCTTTCTTTTTTGTCATCTATGTCTTGGTCTGCATTGAATTGCAACAAGAGAGACTTTCCCTGTGTTCCCATTTCTTCCCCTATTGACTGACTCGACCCTTCCCCCTCAAAATGTAGCATGTATGAATCGCCTCCCCCCTCCACGTCCATCGCATCCTTAGTAAGTCCTTCATTGTCAAAACATAAAACAAATTCTTTACCCGATACATGATCTTGTGCAGTAATTTCTGAACTGGAGATGGACGCTGTAGTTTTAGTTTGGTCCATGAGTTCTGAGCGACCCACAGAAATGGCTGCTTGGGTTGGACTTGTGTTAGAAGTTGAAATGGAATTGTGTGGAAGAGAAGGCAGTGGTTGCTCTGTCGCTTTGGTCCTTTTCGTTGCAGAATTGCTGTTGGATAAACTTGCCTGTTCAGTCTTCTGTTCAGCAGCTTTGCTTTTACGTCCACGCTTGCTCCTAGCAGTCCGCGTGCTTTTTCCTAAAATAGGCCTAGAGAAAAGTGAATTAGGTGGCAGTGTGTGTGACGGTGACGCAGTGATAATTCCTTTTGCGTCGCTTTTGCTCTTAGTGAAGATAAGCGTTTGTTGCTGTAGCGGATTATGAAATTGCTGTGTTTGGCTGATGACCGGCTGGAGAGTCTGAATAGTCTGCAGCATCGAGAGGGGCTGAGGTTCGGAGGGAGACGCCGTCGGAACGAGAATCAGGTTCGACTGGCCACCGTTATTGGAGGGACACTGCAAAAGGAGGTAATTCTGCGGAGGGGGAGGCGGAGGAGGCGGAGGGGTTGGCGTTGGAGTCGAAAGAGGTATAAGCTGGAGGCCATTGACTGTTTGAATCATGAAATAATTTTGTGATGAATTGAGAGGGATGTTCAAAGCTGGTTGTGAGACGATGAGACTGCCATTGTTTGCGGATGTTTCCAGTGTAATGGGGTTTAGAAGTGTTGTGGTCGTGGTAACTCCGCCGACGTTAGCCTTCACTGCTACTCCATCCTTGGCCCCCCCAGAGGACGCAGGGACAGAGGGGGTGTTGGAGTGGGTGCGGATGTGGCGCTGCAGGTAGGATTGCATGACAAACTCCTTGGAGCAGAAGGGGCATTTGAAGTCCTTCTGTGTGGAGTGAGTGCGTAAGTGCAGCTGGAGGTTGGAAGAGTGAGTGAAGCTTTTGTTGCAGGTTGTGCACTGGTACGGCCGCTCGCCTGAGTGGGTCCGCTCGTGCTGAGAGAGGGGGAAACAAGAAGGGGAGTAGATGAGGCATTTATGACAGACAATTCTCACAGATTATTGCAGACGTTTCTTCCTACAGTTTACATAAATCAGACACAAACAATGATGGTTTTTAGGGATGCACAATATATCGGTATAAATATTGATATCGGACTGATGAGTACAATTGGGCCGATCGGCGCAAAAGTCCTCAAAAGGGACAGGAAGTCAATCTCCCCATTAGGAGCTATGTAAATATTCACTGATTCCGAGTCAGAATGCTCTTTTTCTGTGGGTGTACAGTTGTGGCAACTGCTCATATCAAGTGGAGACCTTTCTATTGCATGAAATGCATTTCTCTTACAGGTGTCGCAGCACCTGCCAGACACAGCTGAAAGACTCAGTCTTCATTTGGTGACTTTCAGAGATACAATGCAGTATTTTTGTGTGGTATACGGTTGTAGTAACCAAGGTAACGGGGAGAAAGAACTTTATTTTTTCCCTATGGGGACAATAAAGTGCACATTTACATTTAAATACAAATTTCTTAATGCCAACGGTCGTCTCAAACCAAACTAAACTAAAAGCAGACCTTACAATCTAAGTCTTCTCACACAGATGCAAGCCATTGTGTTATAGAGTGTTCATTGTTATTTCCACGACTGGGACTGTGAGGACCAGGGTAATGTCTGAAGTTGTATCCAAGCTCTGTGCCCCGCAAGGACGGCTGCGTTAGTTGCAGCCCCCGCTGTTAGCTTAATACTGTGGAGCGTCCCCCTGGAGCTTAAGTCCAAACTTCTTATTATTTACAGCTTAACAAATCACCGAAATGACTATAAAGGATCACATTTCTCGCCTCATTTTATTTAAGAAGCTAAACTATTTTCTACTGAGTTCAAAACAATGCATAATACTACCTACAAGTTGTTTTAAAATTTAATTGAAAACTTGAGCTCATTGATTCAGCTTGTGCATGAATTCAGGCCGTAAAAAGTGCTGAGTAGAATGCTAGCTCTCCTCCAATCACAGGACGAGGAGGCAGCCTGTTTGCACTCGCGTCTACAGTGCAAGTAAACCATGAATCTATGAGGTAAACACAGCAGCATGGCAGCTAATAGCGGCTATAGCTCCTCTTGCTGTAACTGCAGACACAGCTAAACAGCCCAAACGATGCAACAGTGACAAAGAGAAGAGAGTGCTAAACATTCAAACGAAAAAAAAACCTTGCAGAAACGGGTATAGCTCCTTTAATGATCCGGACCTGTCATCTTTGACATGGTTCTGTTGACTCGGGAGCTGGCTGTGCACGTGCAGTGATTCGCTGTTTCGATTTGTCAATCACCTCCTGGATGTTAGGATTATTATTATTATTTTTTACGACAACTAGCATATTTATTGTGTATTGTTTTCCCTGTTTTGACGACAGTATTTAAGAACCATCTAAAGTCCTACATGTCACATTCGTCATCGATGTTGAAATCGTCATAGATGTAGACCCGGGCGTTTCGCTGCCTCTCAAGAATGAAAGAAAGATCGCTTTCTAACTTAAGCTTGAAGAAATCAAATGAAAATAACACTCTGGGCATGTGTTTGAAGCCAAATAGCACTGTAACAATGTTTGAAGTAGAGAAAAGTCAAAAAGTATAACATGGCAGCTTTAAGGATGTGGAACCTTTCTAATCCTTACATGAGTATTATAATATAACAAAGATACTACCAATAAACCTGCTCTGCATTTTAATGAAATACATGGCTAACAGTATACAAAACCATAAGAGATTCCAACACCAACCTGTTTGAGATTTGAGGTTTGGGAGAAGGACTTAGAGCAGATGGGGCAGACGTGAGGCCTCAGCCCTGAATGCATCTGACTGTGTCTGCGCAGACAGCTGGTGTTTTTGAAGGACTTTCCACACTCCTTACACACGTACGGCCGCTCGCCCGTGTGCTGTCTCAGGTGGTACTGATAGTGTGAGCTCCACTTGAATGTGAGAGGGCAATGAGGGCACTGGAACGCCCGCACTCCGGTGTGAACCTACACACAACCAATGGACCACCGTGAAGACAGGGAAGGCTCAGGAGAAAGCTTCTCTTAACACCTCATTTATGAAGATGTAATTAGGCAAAATATGTAAATTTTTGACTACAGTTGGTGGGTAAGAAGGTTGGCCTTACCCTTTGGTGGATGGAGAGGAGGGAGGAGCGTTTGAAGCTCTTCCCACATTCAGTGCAGCGGTAGGGCCGTTCTCCAGTGTGATCTCTCATGTGGTACTTCAGACCAGAGGAGCCTTTAAAGGCCTTTCCACACTCAGAGCAGCGGTATGGCCTTTCTGCACAAACACAATCACGCTTCATCACCCTCAAGATAGTAATAAATGGCACTTTAAAGTTAGAATGTCTAAGGTTTTGTGTCAAAGAATCCATAATGTTTTTGTCCAACAGAAAGTCTTGTAAAAGAAACAAATCAAACCATAACATAATGTCTTTGTTTTATCTCTTTATCTTTAACCAACCTCTCCCTGTACACCAACCACTGCACCTCCAGCCACGACTCCGTGAAGCTGATCAAGTTCGCGGACGACACCACCCTCATTGGACTCATCTCCAACAACGATGAGTCCGCCTACAGGAGGGAGGTGGACCGGCTGGTGTCCTGGTGCAGTGGTAACAACCTGGAGCTGAACGCCCAGAAGACAGTGGAGATGATTGTGGACTTCAGGAAGAGCACTGTCCCCCCGCCCCCACCCTCCGTGATGGACTCCCCCATCACCTCTGTGGAGTCCTTCCGTTTCCTGGGCACCACCATCACCCAGGACCTCAAGTGGGAGCCGACCATCAGCTCCCTCATCAAGAAGGCCCAGCAGAGGATGTACTTCCTGCGGCAGCTCAGGAAAGCCAAGCTGCCTGCACAGATGTTGGTGCAGTTCTACACGGCCATCATCGAGTCCATCCTCACCTCCTCCGTCACCGTGTGGTTCGCTGGAGCCACAGTCAGGGACAAACAGAGACTACAGCGCATTGTGCGCTCTGCAGAGGAAGTGATCGGCCGCAGCCTTCCATCGCTGCAGGACCTGTACGTCGCCCGAGCTCGAGGCCGGGCTGGTCGTATCACAGCCGACCCCTCTCACCCTGCACATGGACTATTCCAACCACTCCCCTCAGGCAGGAGGCTGCGGCCCATCAGGACTAGAACCTCCCGCCACAAGAACAGTTTCTTCCCCTCTGCTGTTGGACTCTTGAACACTTCTTAACCTGTCCCCCCGCCCTTTATAAAGTCACTTTACTGCCCATCATACGTCACTTTACTTCACTGTACTGCTGTCACCTTACATTGTGTGCACTTGTATACTGTAAATAGTAACTGTAACTCTATTTTAAATTTAAATTTATTCTTTAGAAGTGTTTTTTATTCTTTATTTTTACTCTTTATTTTTATTATCTCTTTCTGACTGTTGCATTGAGCCAAAGCAATTTCCAAGTCTGTGACTTCCTGTTACTTACGAGGCAATAAAAATGATTCTGATTATCTCTTTCATACTTGTAAGAGCCCTGTGGAGTTACCATTTGTCACTTTTGGCTGAGAGCTGATTTGATAAGTGAGGGTGGTCCTCTTTTTTTAACCTTTCTGCCTATAAAAAACTGATCTGAACATAATGGCTAAAAATAAAACAAAAAAACAACACATACCTGTGAAAACAGTATTGATATAACGAAACCGTAGGGCCAGCAACTATAGTGACGTGGATTCCATTACGGAGTTCCATTTTGGTTAGGTACCCTAGCTTTGATATATACAAGTACTTATAGTGATAAGTTCCATAATGAAGTTTGTATGAGAGCTCTTAAGTTTTCAATGGACGCAGACACTGGAGCCATGGTAATGAATTCAAAACGTATTTCTTTCTTTACAATTCTCAGGGTAACTGACTAAAAACACCAAACTGAACTGCAGATGTCTCTGCCCTGGCCAGTCATATTAAAAAGATGTCCTGAGCATGATTTACATTTCACTACAATCTATTGATGAATACGTTTTGAGTATTAATTTTACCTCCAGCCACTGTGCTTCTGCCACCGGCCTTCTTCAGTGCTTTGAGTGGTTTACTTTGCTGCTCTAAGTGGTCATTACCGACCGTGATGATATCCACACAGATGCCCCGCTCTTCCTCCTGCTGTTTGTCCGTTTGCCCAGGGGAGGAGGGCAGGGGCAGAGACAGGGACAGAGAAGGAGGGCATACGATTTCGGCCTCGGCTTCAGCCAAGAGTCTCTGCTCAGGAGTATGGGAGTGCTGGTGGGTGAGGAGGGAGGAGAGCAGGGGGAAGGAGCGGTCACAGGCGGAGCAGCTGAACTGACAGCGGGACTGCGATGAGAGCGCGTGCATCTGAAAAGAATAATAAGGATTTTACTTCACTTATAGATGTGGTCACTGGTCTGGTTAATTGATTCTGGTTTACTACTGATAACACATACAGGTGACAGATTCTCAAAACACAAGTTTCACCTGTCACTGAGAGTTTAGCAAAAAGAGCTGCATAAACTAAAACACACTGAATCACTGTTTTACAATTTCACAAAAATATCTTAATTTCACAGGATTGACAGGACAATTAGTTTTTCATAAATTGCCAAGGCCTAATTGAGGAGCATCTTATGTACAGAGATGTGTCAATGTTGGCGTTGCAGTGGTAAACTTCTCACCAAGGAGACATGTCTGTTGAGGCCTCCACTGGTTTTGAAGCTCTTGTTGCAATAGCCACATGACAGCCCTGCCCATGTGGTTCTGGGCTCCGGCTGCACAGTCTCCGAGCTCTGAGTCACCGCTGTCAGGCTCTGCAGAAGGTCAAACTGGGCCTGGGTGGCTCCCACATTCTTGGGACGAGCAAAGAAATGCATATAAATTAAAATGTTTTATGTCCAAAAATGCCTACTTTGTTTTGACCGTGTGAATAATGAATGTAGAACCTGACTCTGACTGCACTACTTACATTACTACTGTTGTCTGTAGCCTCCGTGAGTCCCAGCAGCACTTCTGCTGTTTGTCCATTATCTGAGACAGTGGTTGTCTCTACCACTTCTTCAAAGTCTGCCAGTAGGTGTCCAGCTCCCACCAGCCCCTCACCCACCACCATTGTGGCTGTGGGACCAGTGTCCATGGACGCAGACTCTGGAGCCATGTGAATGGACTGATGCTCCTCGAGCTCTGTCCTGGTGCCAAAGGTTTGGCTGCAGCTGCCACAGCTGTACAGCAGCACACTAGCCCCTGTGTCGGTGCTCAGGTGCACCTCGGTTCCGATGGGCCTGGACGAGCGAACATCCCCCCCTGATGCAGTAAGGGTGAGCTGGGGTAGCAGCCCGGAGTTCTGGCTGGTGGAACCACTGGACAAAAACACCTCCTCCATTCCCACTGCAACTCCTTCAGTTCCTTCTTGGCTCACAAATCCAACCATGTCCGTCAGCATGGACGATGTCACCTCCTCTGATCCCACCACTATTTCCACTACGCTGCTCCCCTTCTGTACGTCTGCTCTCTTGGCGTCCTTAGCTTCAGTGCTTGAGTTTGTATGAGAGTTTTTATGCAGTGCGAGGTTGGATGAGTGTGTAAAGCTGCGGCCACACTTGCCGCAGACGTACGGCCGCTCGCCTGTGTGGATCCTCATGTGCTGCCTCAGGTTCGTGGACTGTGTAAAAGACTTGTTACACACAGAGCACGTGTAGGGCTTCAGACCCAGGTGGACGTTCTTATGCCTCCGCAGACTACTGGAGTTCTTGAAGGCCTTGGGGCAGGAGTCGCAGGGATAGGGGCACTCGCCTGTGTGCTGCCGCAGATGATACTGATAGTGAGAGCTCCATTTGAAAGTCAGAGGACAGTAAGGGCACAGGAAGGTCCGCACTCCAGTATGGACACTCTGGTGGACCTGAAACCACATTATCCAGATTTTAAGCAAAACAACCTCATTGTTTTAGAAGCAAAATTGTTTGCTGTTCACCTGCAGCAGAGAAGAGCGTTTGAAAGCTTTTCCACAGTCTTGACATTTGTATGGCTTCTCACCAGAATGGGACCTACAGAAATAAAAGGAAATTATTAGATTTTGGCTACATTTACTCAGAATAAGCCCTTTTAGAAATATTTTTTGATAAGAGGACGACTTTTAAAAATGTTTCTCCAACCAGGGATCTGTCCTGGATGACAAAGGGACAACACAGACTCGTTTACAGTGCAAACATGTACCTTTGGTGATAGAGCAGAGCAGACGATCCTTTGAAGGCCTTAGGGCAGAGGTTGCAGCGGTATGGACGCTCGTTGTTGTGGCTGCGCTGGTGATGTGTGAGTCTGGACGACCACCTGAACGTCTTTCCACAGTCCAAGCACTGAAACGGCAGCTCCGACTGCTCCGGCTGCACCGAGGAGGGAACGTCAACCACCTCCACTCCACTCTCAGAACCCGTTTTGTCTTCGTCCGGCAGCTCTCCTCTGTCCCGATCGTCCTCCCCTTCTTCCCCCGACCCAAGAAGGGACGGGAACGGAGACTGCGGCGGCATTAGGTCCGTCTGAACCTCCAAAGATCCAGAGTTTGCCATTTTTCAGAACTTGTGGTAGATGAGGTTGTTTTGTTTAGTTACTATTTATTCATAACTATAAGCATCCACTTTCCCCACTTTCAATAGACGTCTTTGTGGAAGCCTCCACGTGACTTGGGAAAAACCTTAAAGAACGAAAATTAAAAAGTCAATAATAGTTTTCAACTTAAGAATCTGTCCATTTTCTTACATGCGATACAATTCAATTTGCTTGAATACAATATTCAAGAAACATTCCCAATATTCTTCATTGGTAAAAGCGGGTACATATAAACAGAAATTAGACTAGGTTTTGAGGGAAGAGTTTTTCACCAGGATCCTGCCAATCGTTGCGACCTTGGGACGGCCCTCTCACAACATTTCCATTTTCTAGTCAATTGGCTGTTCTCACATCTCCCCATAATCATGAAATGGATGAAAGGACGTCTACTCTTTTACCCATTTGCTTCATTCATTCATTACAAATCTTGGGACAACTACATACATTTCTCAAATGTATGTAGTTATTCGTGCTGTATTGTAATGTATTTTCTCATAGTGGTCTTTTACTTTTGTGCAAGTGATTTCTACCAAGTCATACATGCAGATTAAAGATTGGGTTTCCAACATCCATATTTTCCATATAATAATCCATGTTGTTTGTCTCTGCTCTGTCAACAGAACATACGGTCTTTATCCTATAGACAAGTTATCTTTGCATACTTGTAAAGAAGCTCTGAGTTCTTTTTATGTCTAGAACCAAACTGTTTTAAGGAGCAAGGAACATGGATTTTACAGAGACAATGTGTTGGTGCTTTGAAAGTTAGGTACTGCAGGTTTAGTAAAAGGAAACAATTCAGATTAATAGTTTACAAAAAATCTCTAATCAACCATTATTTTCATTAATCAACTAATGCCCTAGAAATACATGTTTATCTGGAAGTTTAAAACTCCAGGCATGCATGTAGATTAGTTGACTGCCTTTTATGGGAGATGGTTAGGGCCAGGTGTTTTGCATGCTTAATGGTTTGAATGAAGACACATGTAGGACATAATATAACTTTAAACGTCCCTCCCTCTCTGGCCATGCGCCTCCTCTCAGCCCGTCTCTGGTGGCTGTCATTTGTCCCTGTTTGGCCATCCCCCCGCAGTGCAGCATAGGCAACCCAAACAAACCCAAACAAACCCAAAATCCCTCACTCCAACCCCATCCTGTGCCTTCAAAGCAACACTAGAATCTGATCCAAGTGCATCTCAAAACGGAACAAGTTTTACGCGCTGTGCAAACATTCAATGGCCTACATTTTAAAGCCAAACGCGTCTCCATTATGCTGAAAAAATGCTGCTCCCACGAAACCTGAGAAGAGCCGACAGCGCAAACACACAGCTTACCATTCATTTTGGAGTTATATTAACACAGCAGTGGTGGAGATTGAAAGGGGTTCCGCAGTGCTAATCCACACAACCTTAACAATAAACACAGGCACAAACTAACCAGCAGTCCTCCGCCCGACACCGCCTCCCAACAACAGCCTCTCTGATTGGCTCTGAGCTCGGGATGAAGCGCTTCTATGATTGGGCGCTCTGGTCTGCAGATGGATTGACATTATTGCTTGGGAGGTAAATTGTTCACAAATTCAGCTTTCATGTATTGAGCAAAAAAAGAAAGAAAAGAAAACAAGTCTGATATATAATACATAAGTATGTGTGAGTGTGTGAGTGGGCAGACACCAGGACATCATTCTATTGAGCACATTCATTTATTTAATTTCAGCAAGGCACAATTCACATTAAGGCCAATCAGTGTGTGGAAGAGGCATTTGATGTTACAATAATAATAATCATAATAATAATTTAAACAGGATGGTAGTAAATAAGAATAAAAACTGTATAAAAAGTACAAAAGAATGGGAGACTCGCTCCACTGCAGTCAAAAATAAATAGATCCATCAAAGTTCTCAAATAAATAGCAAATACTGTTACAAATACTTGGAAATAAGAATAATCAAAATTATAGTGATAAGAATTCTACAACATATTGTAGCACAAAGCACTGAATGCAATTCTATACACTCATGTACACATATGTACAGAACAGTGTCAAAATACATAGTATTTTAAGGCTTTAGGGGTACTTATTTTTTATCGTAAAAATACTTTTTCTACCCCAAAGCACAGGTTAAAAATCAGCCAAAGGCCAATTTCAACAAGTGTGTGCAAAGAATCCAGGTCCATCAGTGCTCGACAGCTGGCTGCATCACGCAACCTACCACAAAGTTCAGTATTCACTTCTTCATGATGCAATAAACATGTAAAAGACATTTACACATCATCAGGTTTTATCACACAGGGAAACTAAAAACTGATATCTTCTAAAATATTAATATTTTTGTTTTAAAAATATTAAATGGGAGAATTGTAAAATCACTAAAACTAATCCCTAACAAACGAAATAATGTAAAATTTAAAATATGTCTTAAATTAAGTAAAGTACTATGTAAATGTGTCTACAATGTTGTGGCCTACCAGACAAGGAAACAAGACACAATACAATATGAAATAAATAACATTAAATAAAATAGTTTAAAACATTCAATAAATAAATAAATACATAAATAATCATATCCCCACGGCGTCCGCAAGAATTAAACTGGTACAAGTCCGTGTGCTTAGAATCTGGCTGAGTCAACACAGTGCAGCACATACATAGGAGTTTATGAAGGAACATTCTTCAGTATACAGTACAACAGTATTGTATGGGCCAGTCCGGAGCCCCTAGCTGCATGTAACTCATTGTGCGATGGACCAAGTGGAGTGGGGGTCATCATTGGGACTGGGTGGTGGTGTTGTTTGCAGATATCTTTGGCTTTAGGCTAATGAAGGCTCTATAGGCCCAGTCACAGAAGAGCTTGAAGTGCTGGAGGAGCTCGTGGGTGGACTGCAGGACGTCGATGTGATAGGGCAGGTGAGGGGGGAGGGAGGGGGTGGCTGGGGTAAGCTTTGGGGCCTCCACTTTCAGCATCTGAGAGGGAAAAGGGGAAATTATCCATCAACTGCATACAACCTCATCAATGCCTCAAATAGCAAGGGATTATTACCAAACTAGAAAACAAATGAGGAAATGACTGGCACTGACACTGGTATGAAGTATTAGGAGTAGGCTGGTTTATTAGTATAAAAATACTAATTATATAATATAATATATTGCATTATATTTCAGTGTAAAATTGAACATGGTTAATGTTCACATCCTCATAGCTAACTTTGGTTAAACTGTGTTTTTCTTTAGGTATTTTATCCTAAAGCAACTACAGACCAGTTAATCTGGATTAATATCAAGCAATCTAATATCAATCGGCTTAACTGATGTAATAGAACCAAGTCCCAATTTCACACAAAATCTCTCCAATATTTATAAGTGATTTTTCTATTGTACGGATTGATCTCACAGTTTGTTTGTTTTTAGATAGAAAAAAAGACGTATCTATGCTTTTTCATAGACTTTTTATTGATTTTAGGCTGGAGGTGCCGTACCTGTCTGTGCAGCAGGTTCAGGAGCGATTTCATCTCACGGACCATCTCCATGAGCTTGGGCAGGGCGGGGTGGTGGTGCTTCTTGGACACTCTGTTGAGCCATTCAAAGTGATGCTCGTACAGCTTCAGATCAGCGTGCAGCTTCGAGAGCGTCGGCTTCAGCTGGAGACAACAAATTAGTTTAATATGAGATTTTTTTTAAACGTTGTTCCAACTGACACAGAAAGCGCAGCAACATTGAGATTCATAAGTCATTTCTAATTGTCAGCGGTTTACAAACTTGCAATGATAGCATCAAATAAACTATTTCTCATCACAATCTACACCATGAAACGGTCTAAAACATGATTTTTGTTGTTGTAGTTTTTGTTTGGTCTAAATTTAGCTAAACACTAAGTATTATTGTAAAAAAGACAACATTTTAAGACACAATTTATAAACTATAAACCGTAAATGTTTGAATTGATATGTTTTTTAAAAATCTGGATCAAAATACATTTTTACACATTTTAAAATGGGACAGTGCAGTAGCAATTATTTTCCATAATTTTCCCCAGTAGAATGTGGTTCTAGTAGTTTAACATCACAGTGTACAGAACGAATACATTTTCTTGTCTTATAAAAGATAAGAAATGTTTGCTTGGTCAATCAAACCTAATTAAAAAAATTATTTTACTTACTTTTTGTGAAAGAATAATGAATAATACTAACACTAATTTTACTGCAGAGGAGTCTCTCCTACAGAGGAGCCTTGTGTCTTGTAATGTAAAACAAACCAATCTCTGAAAGGAGAAGTTTAAATTACGTCTAAAGTAAATAAAGTCTGAATAATTGATATCCTGCCAATTTTTGTTTTATATTTTCATGGAATATAATTTTGTGATAGATGCCGCCCCATGGAGCATGAGCAATCTAAGACATAAAGAGCTGTCATTTACCTCCAGGCTGGTGAAGTCGTTGGCCGATCTGTTGCTCATTTCGGGCAGAGATTGGAACCTGTGTGGCTCCACGTCCGAGTCAAAGGCATGTTCCCGCTGCAAGAAAAAAAGAGCCTGTTAGTGCAAAGTCTATGGGATAAGTCAGCAAAAATGTCATTGTATCAGTGCATAGATACAAACTGAAACAAAACATATAACATTAATTTGAAGAATGGATACTGAAAGATAAACAGGACAAATAGTGAACTTTCCAGCCTGGACTGTTTTAATCTCGAAACTATAGTGTACTCCAAAGATTTAGGTGCAAGTGTATTGTGATTAAATACATAAAACAGAAGACAAATCTTAGAGACAGTAGCTTTCACTGAGGGCACCGCGGTTCAAACGGGTGAGAGTGAGTTCAGCCACATTCTGTCCTCCAAACGTCAACAATAAGCACAAATGAGCTAAAGCCACAGGATGTTTTCTTCAAAGCCGAGGATAACATGTGAAGTGACCAGAGCTGCCAGTGGGACAGACGACGTAGGACTGTAGGGAAACTCCAGGGTCACACTATAAAAAGCAGAGATGACGCGGTGCCTGGGCAGACTATATACAACTCTGTCCATGTAACTGAACTGAGAGTGGCTGCAGTACTCATAGCTGCCAGCAGAGGGGAGTGGGTGTAATGCAGGGAAGTTAGAAAACCCCTCATCACAAATATAGCATCATTGCTGAGATGTGACCCCATGTTACAGTGATGAATGAAGGTAGATGGGAAAGATTTGGCACATAAAAAGTGTTTGTGTAAATATACAGTGATAGCTTCATCTGTTTATACTGTTGTTTTTGTAGCTGTCTCTTGTTGTTTTTGTTGGGAGTGATTTAGACAGTGATTGAGCTTTTGTCTCTTAAGAGCTTACTCATGTTTTGGTCTGTTTTGACTTCACAGCCTTTGTCCCCTCCATTCGAAAGCACACTATCGCACTGGGGCTGTGATCTCTCCATCTCTTGTGGTTTCAACTTTATTCTTAGCCTGTAATTCTGCCTCTTTTTCTCCTTTTATTGCCTTGAGAGATCATGACCTCACTCCACGTACGTTTTTCCCCCCTTGCGCCTGAATGCAAATGTCGAAATGTGATAAATCCCCTTGATTTATAGTCCCTTTGCTGTGACGACCAAAAGAAAACACAAACAGTGCACCTGCATAAGCCGCTATCACTTATTACAGGGCCCTTAACACAGAGGAACGCCTTTGCACACATATATATATGGCCAGCAGCACTTTGCCACACTGAGACTGTCAAAAATACACATTGCTATTATGCACAAAAACATATCCTTGTAAAATATCTCTTCATTGTTTACAGGGGCTTTCCACAGATTCAAAACTATCATGTTTTAGTTGAAAAATAACAAAACATGAACATAAATCTTGACTAAGTAAGTAAGTAAGTAAGTAAGCTTTATTTATATACCGCCTTTCACAGACCAGAGTCACAAAGCGGTTTACAATTGTTATTTTTTTGGGCACTTGTCCTCTCACTCCACACAGAGATGGGAGCGGGGTCGCCGAACAGGAGGCGCATGCCAGACCTATTGTACATATTTTTAGTGGTAGGGGAAACCGGAGTACCCGGAGGAAACCTACGCAGACACGGGGAGAACATGCAAACTCCACTCAGAAAGGCCCTGGTCCGGCCGGGATTCGAACCCAGGACCTTCTTGCTGAGAGGCGAGAGGGCTATCCACTCAGCCACCGTGCCGCCTAAACCACGTTAACATTGCTTGCCTTTGTAGTGAATGCTGTGAATAGCAAATTCTAATCTTCTCTGATCTAAAGTTTGGCTATTTGCAGCCAAGACTAGAACCAACGCGATTATTAAGATTATAGGATTTGCACAATAAAAAAATAGAACTAGAAACGCAACAACAAAAATCATGCACCAGCACTTTCTCATTTCTTTCAGTGAAGGTTTCTATATATACGATAAACTGGTGTCTGGATGGGTCTGATTTTTCCACACTCATCCTTTGCTTCCCTCACTCCCATGTTACACCACTCGTCACGTGATCAGACAGACCAGGAGGCTGCTGAGTCAGACATCTGGTTTAAAAGTGAGATCACTCTTTCAAAGCTGCTTAAAAGTCTGAAGCAAATGTGCGTAATTGAGCTCAGCGGGTTTCATCACCGCCGTGTGATGTGTACAGTTAACCTCAGGTGAAAGAAATGCTCCTGTTTTGGCCTCTGGCACAATGACAGCATCCCAAACGCCTCCCACACACACGCATCTTGTATAGGCTGCGTTAAAGGCCAATTAACCCATTAGCCAGGGCCGGCTCGAAGCGCTTGGTGGCCCTGGACAAGATTGTGGTTGTGGTCCCTCCAAAAAATACATGAGATTAACGCTATTAAATCAGATATTTAGAATGGATGGGGCAATAAGTCATCAGCATTTACAAGTGGTATAGGGGGATTTCTGTCAAGGACTTTTGAGACAATTACACACAATTTTTCATATAGGGCTGCATTTTATATGTCAATTTTCACTTTAATAGATTTTTTGGGGCCTTGGTCTAGTTCACTTATACTGGGGCAGGTATGGTTCATTTGGGGCAATAATCTTTCACAAATCTGTTTCAAAAAAACTCTAGCAGAAACATGTTTTCTTGTTGTTGGCGTTATTGCAGCCACAGGTAAACCATCCTTTCCACAAGTGAACCAAAAATTATCCGGTTAAGGTGAACCAGACCAGCCCTTAGACTTTTTATGCAACAAGCATGATTGATATTATGTTTAGGGCTAAAGCAGGGCTAAAGCAATACTTGCATATGAATACACAGTTTCTTTAGTGGGTTTTAAATGAGGATGGACAAAAGAATGAGACAAAATGTGGGAATAATGGATAATTAGTCCCTTTGAGACGGATTTCATTTCTAATATTTTCCACTTACCAGCAATTCTTGGGTGAGCTTCATGAGGTTTTTGGTCTGGTTTGACAGTTTATCCATTTCGGACGGTCTGCGGTGGTGGGGCACAGGGGACGCAGAGGTGAATACGGGCAGGTGGGCCAACAGCAGCGAAAAGAGCAGCGAGGAGGAGGAGTCCAGGAGCACTGCGGGCGTAAAACAAAACGGAAGCAATTAGAGCCGAGGTGCTGTCATCTCGCCATAATGATAATGACCTGTCAGCTCCAGGGAGAGATATTGCCTCATAATATAAACAATGGCCCCAGACTTGGCACCGCGCTTGCACTGTCAGAGAGGAGTCGTGTTTTCACAAGCTGGATGCAAATCATTACAACATTAAAAAAGGGAGCTTTGACACTGAATATCAGCATAGAAACTTAAGCAAAAGCACTGGAATGAATGCTGCTGATTGTTACACCTGCAACTGGATAGGTACGTGCGTCTGTGGTGGTATAAATTATATAGAGACAGCCAAGTCAAGTCTCAAACAGTGCGCTTATTCATTCTTTTCCTTTCAAGTTCAAATACAAGGTAGCTAAGTATTAAAAAGGAACCCAGAGCTAGTGTTGAAATGATGAAGGCTTGATAATTACAGGTGAAACACAAGAATTACAGCAATAATAACATTGCGGCGTTTCCTAAGGGCTGGCAGAAACTGAGAAGTCATTCAAAAGTTTGTGAACTCTTTGCACTGATTCGCGAGAGGAAAAAGTTGCACAAAACTTATTTCACGCCTTGGAAAAATAAAATAAACATGCATGCTTGAACACTTACATTTCATATTGATCGCGTCCGGAGATGCAGCCAATCCACGCAGAGGAATAAATAACAGATGAAGACAAAAATGTGCCCCGGATATTGTCACGTGTGCTTGAAGTGAAGTTATCTGGACCAGTGAGGATGGCCGAGGTGTGGATGGATGGATGAGGCTCGCAAAAGATGAAATTCAGGTGTAAAAATGAAAAATAAAAGCAGTCAAAGTTGCTGAAGTTGAAGTGAAGTTAGAGCCAGTGTAGTCTGGTTTCTGATAAGTTTGTTAAGTGGAGTTTGGAGAGAGACGCGCGGAGACAGGGATGCGAGTGTCCAATTTTTGCGCGCTGTGAAGTGTTTAGGCTTGTTTAAAAACTTGCTTTATAAAGACCTCGGGCCATGACACATCGGCAGTGACTCACTTCATTCATAAAAAACACACGCACACAAACACGCGCGCAAGCTCTCTCCTCTCCTCCCTGCCCTCCTACTTCCCTCCTCCCATGTCTCCCCTTTGCGAAACTTAGAAAAAATGTTCCGTTGTTTTTTCTTTTTCTTTTTTTCCCCCTCACCACCTCACGCCTATCACCTTCTCTTGTCCTGTGTCCCATGCTATCTCTGCCTGGAACTTTCTCTGACATAGAACGCCTCATTACCTGCGGACAATCTTTACTACTCATCATCATCTCGTCATTGTTTTACGCACAGCACCCGCATGGGGAAATAGAGATTTTAGAGATGAAATATCGTTCTTGAATTTAAGTATTTCATGAGTTAGAATGTGAATGGTTGGATCTTAGAATGAACATGTAGAATGCATCTATGTAGAATCTTGGTGATGAGAAATTCCAAATGGAAAACTGAAGTCTTTACAGTTGAGGTAAGTGTTTATTTATTTTGAGTTCAATATTATCAAGTAGCATTTTCGAACGAATCAGTTCATTCAGAATCAATGATTATAATAGTGTACATAATTCACGGTGCAAACAGTCTTTACTTCTTTTACAAACCATGGCACAGGGGCCAAATGTGTCCCACAACTTAGAGGGACCACTTTTTTCTTGGGTTCATCTCAATGTTGTTTTTGTGGAAGTTTCCACAGTGACATTCCATCTTCATCAGAGACAAGCAGGTGACTTCCCTTGGCTAAGTTATAGGTCATCTGTGGTGGAGAGGAGAGTTCTTAAGCAATAAAATGATCCGTCATGTGTATAACACAGTGAGTAGCTTCTATTCCAAGCAAAGAATAGACCTCATCATAAAAGTTATGCAGTGCACTATGTAAGTGGTGCCACAGCGGTGCCACACTGGTAATTTCAAGTGTGATTTTATGTTGTTCTAAGCCTGAATATAGAGCTGGGACATCTTTGTAAAATGTGGATTTTTTTATTAAGAATGTACAGTTTGTGAACTTCATTGCCCTTCATTCACCAACCCGTCGCTCATCACTGAAATGCCCAACATTCAAAAACGTGGCAAAGCTGATCTCTCATTTCTTTATCATGTTGTTGCACTATATCACAAACATAGTCTGTACAATCACACTATTTATGAAACCTCCCCGAGGCTCTGTCTGTGCCACTGGGCTGATGGCTTTTGCATGGCTCTGATCTGCCCTCTGTTTGTGTTCCAACATGCAGTCCTTGATAAATAATAGGTTTGGACATATATCATTATAATTAACATATATAACTATCATTACACAAGCAACTACCCTGTTTCCATTCTATTACAACAACATTACCCTGATGCAAAGTGCGACCAAATGTTGTAGCAGCAGCATTCACACGAGTCATGTTTTGGTCTGGTCCTTGGTCTAAACTTGGTGAAGTTTTGTTTTGCTCCTGGGTTAGTCCAAGGATGCATGCACAAAAACATCAACTTTGGGATCAATCTGAAACTAAATGAGTAATAAACTGCAACGAGAACCAAACCAAGGCAACAAAAAGACAAGTGTGAACACAGCAGTTGTGGGTTTAATCGCCCTCAACGTTCTGTGGGTGCAAACATAAGTGACCCTGAGTGAATTATGAATGATATTTCTCTTCTTCAGATCCTCTTTTGAGACAGCGGCCTGTTATTTCCACTCACCCACCTCCCTCCTTCTCCAGGGTGAAGGAAAGAGTGAGGAGTGCGATCGGAGAGGTGTTGTCCAGACCAGAAGGGGCCTCCAGAAGTGTTGCATAGAAACAGTCAGTAGACACACTACACTGTACACACCACATTAACACTGATGTCCTTAGGGGGCTGGTCGTCAAGGTACAGGGAGACGCACGTGCCAAACAGTCACACATGCAGCGCATATTGAGCCCCTTCAAAACTGTCCGTGCCAACTTGATTCATTGATTCAATATTTACACCTATTTGACCCATTCAGGTTCAAGGATCGCTTGAACTGTCCATCATCCTTTTGCCCATCTCTCCAGTCGAGGTATAGAATAAAGCATTTTTGGGGTTCCTTTTGGGTGATGTTTCTCTGCTTCGAATGTTCCACCATTAAAACAATATCTGTCTTTCCTTGATTTCACAACGCTCATGTTAAAATATCTTGGATAAAACACACATTCTAACTATCAATTGTATCACTTCTTCATATAGCTGACTTGCAAATTGAATCCAAGTTGATTCAAACCGATACCGAAAAGAATATGAGATTTTCATTTGTAGCAATTTTGCCCTAACAACTTTAATTACAAAGACATAAGCCATTATACAATTTGTTCCAGTTCCAAGCTCAAACAAACAGAGAAACCTATTAAAACCTATGTTAAATCAATAGCTATGTAGAGCCCTGGGTGCCAAGAGTCAGAACATTTTTGGCAACTAAGTAGGAAAATGGAAAAGCGCGCAGCAGCAGCAGCGGTGGAGAATGCTTCCTTACATACAGAAATTCTTTATTGAGTTACATGACATTTACAAGAGGTTGTGTTTCTTCTTTTCCTACGGGGTCACCAGCAGATCACATCAAGTCCCCCCCGAAAGAGCCTGTATGTATCCAGGCTGGGACCGGAAAAAAACTGGCAGAGTGTTCAACTTCCAGGACCTGAAAAGGGCTGAAACTAATTGTCAAGATATAGTAAACCATAACCAGCCAAACCCTAAAAGATTATCTCAGTTACATGTATCTTACTTTTATGAGACTAAATTAAGGCCAAGAACAGACTGAATTACACCAGGGCGGCACTGCAAATGTAACAAATCAGATTAAACCTTGACTAAACCAAACGCTGAACTCTATAAACAAGAGACAAACAAGAAAGAAACTAGACAAGAACTAAAACAGGTCTAAACTAACAATACATCAGTGTAGTGCAATGGAAACAACAATTCTAAAGTTAGATTTAGACACAGAACAATCAGGTAGGACTTGGGACCTGAATTAAACCTATTCTAGTAGAGAAAAACCAAGACCATATCATTCAGGATAGAGGTGGGCTTACACACCAGGCACATACCAACCCAAGTGTCTGAACAGCTTTACATTATACCATTAAATATATGTAATATATCATTGAATTTATTTTTGTCAGACAGCACAGAGTAGCAACACCTTATATAAGATGTGTTTCTGCTACTAGACATCTGAATTTCTTCTATGGGGATCAATAAAGTATCTATCTATCTACTGTATCTATCTATCTATCTATCTATCTATCTATATATATATCTATCTATCTGTCTGTTTTCCTTCCAACCTATCAAACCTAAACTGCTGAACAATTCATGTAAACTGGATATTTACAGAAAGTTTCATTCATGCATGTTTGACTGTCATTGCTTTTCTAACTTTATTTACTCTAATTGACGATTTTCTTTTCGTCAAATAGAGCATCATACGCAAATCCTTCAGCAGCGTGTGAAATCGTGTTTGCTCAGGAAAATCTGCTGATTGCTAACTTCATCAGCGGTCTGACTGGAGCCTGCAGATCTTTTGATGTGACCACATTACTGGGACACGGTGGGACTGAAGTGTGCAGGCGCTTTAATAACATTGTCACAGTATTGAGATTTCAAATGTAGTAAATTAGAGCAGTCACAAGTGGATTGACTGATCACAACATATCGATTATAATTTAGCCTTTGATTCATTGTTATTTGAAGCTCACATAGACTGAAAAATGCTGAAAAGTGTTTTTTAATTAAACAACAATGTGTAACAAGTTGTCTCTATAAAGATTTTCTCTTCATGGCATCACCTGGGCCTTGTTTTGGTCAGATGTATAGAAAAAACCCATATTCACTGAGGTTTTGGGATCTAAACAACTTGTCGATTCATTGAAATATATTTGCAAATGATGCAAAATAATTGTTAATTACAGACTCTTCTCACTTATAGCAGACAGGATCATGTTATGTCTTCTTTAAATACAATCATAACTCAAAGAAAGGTCTCAGGTTAACTCCCAGACTTACCAGGTCTATTCTAAAATTACACTAGACCAGAAGGCTGGCACACTGGTGTAAAACTTCCTGTGGCTCAATCATGTTTATTTGGTGGAAATGCCCCACACTTTCAATTTGTCTACTCCGAGTTTAGTCACCGAGTCCAGCCTGGATCCACTACAACACTATTTGTCATACTATCTATTATGTCTCAGCCAGGCTCCCTTTGGCTCGGGGGATGCCTGGAAAGAGTCCGTCAGGTGCAGTTAAGCATAGCCTTACTGTAGCAAAGGGCAAAAATGACTTTCCAGTTGTCGAGGCAAAGCTACTGTATCTCCACATAGTCATAGACCCTGAAAGACGCACAAGGGGGAAACCAAGGGAAAGGAAGAAAGCGCTTTTTGAGTCTGACTTCGAGATTAGGAGACCCTTTGCAGACGTACACTCATGGTGCGGTTTGAAAATAATTAGTGGTGGGTCTTTAGAGTCAGAATATAGACGTAGAGCTGTGGTGATGGGCCATGCCAAACAAACTAACACCAGCCCAGCAAAGGAGTGGGTGGATGTTGTCACAAAGGGTCATGCTCCGACGGTTTGTATAAGGTTTTGGAAAGAAAATAATGATTATTTGTGATGAGAATTATTTTGACGATTCGATTTGTGATGAAAGAAATGGTGTCTATTTTTGCCAAATTCTCAGACAACCATTACTTCAAATAAAATTAGGTAGTAGGTTTTTCCTGAATTTGTTAGTATTTTGACACTACAGTAATAATAATATTCCAATTCAAGTAGTTTGCACAGCGGTCACATGTTTTATACCCAGGCAAAGTTCCCCTCAGCATCTGCCATGTCGCCAAAAGATAAGTTTGGAATGACCTTCAGATAATCAAGTCAAAATTTTACTGACTTCTGCAAACTGTAATATTGACCCAAACAGAACTGTTTTTAACCTGGATTTGAACATTGTCAGAGAAGAAGCCTGTTTCTGCGATTGTAGCTGCGTGAATCTGAAATGCAGCCTCCCTATGTTTGGCTGACATGGCACATTTTTTACTTTACATTTTTTATGGAAAAGTTGTTTAAAACTTTTATGGTGATATGAGCAATTTAGATTGTATTTTACGTATTTTAAATTGCAGCCATGAGAAAAGAAAGGCTTTTTAACTAAACTATTGACCTCGAATGCCTTGGATTTTTTGTGACTTTCTGCTCTTTATGATTTGCCTTTACCTGGAATGTCAACACTCTACTTTTTGTCACGAGTTAAACCCCTCTTCCAATTGAGCACCTGGTCTTTTAGATATTTTTACACGCTTGTACCACGCAGCACTCGTTACCCTTAGTTTTTTAGATTGTATTTAATGTTGAATTTTTTTTTATTATCTGACATGGGACACTGTACTATTATGTATAATAAGTATTTTCCACCAATTATATATTTAGAATATTCCTTCGTTCCTTGGCAGAACTACAATTAGATTTGCTGGAGGAGAATAGTTAAACCAATGACGAGGGGCCTCAAGGATTTTAATCAGTTTTGACCAATCAGGGAGCTGCAGAGGTGAGCGTGGGAGGGTCTAACCCAGACATGGGCAAACTGTTCCTCCTGAGGGCCACATTGGAAATTAGGTCCGGATCCCCACAGCCGTCTGATATTCCAATGTTTATCTCAGGCTTCATTTTAAAACAAAAATATATGGTTTATATGAAAAAATAGCTCTGCACACAGCACAGAGGGGGATTGTATGATGTTTAAACTGAAATTATTCCACTGTGGGATGAAAAAAGGTTCTTAATCCTAATCTCTCTTGATCCTAATCTTAATCTATAGAAATTGAGGAGGGCTCAGGGGCCTGATAGACGCATCCAAAGGGCCGCATCTGGCCCACGGGCCGGGGTTTGCCCACCACTGGTCTAACCAATGCTTGTCTTCAAAAGTTAAACATTTTCATTCTTTCTTTACTGTCTGAAAAGTAAATGACATTCACCTTAGGAAGACACAGATTTGACACTGTATAAATAAGTTTAAGTAAATGTGTGATGCTTTAAAACGCACAATGTTATCAAAAGTCATGTGAATGTAAAGTTCTGTTTCATAGTTGGATCCTGTTTAGTGTAGACATTTTAAAGACGCCCGGGAGCCATATAATTTGAGAAAAGACTGAAATATGAACCGCAAGACTAATACAGGAATCTCGTGCATTTCAGAACACGTTAGAAGGGGCCTAAATCACAAGGTTTGAAACATAATAAATAGGGATATTTTGTTTAATGCCGAGGAAATTATGATTCGGTCGCAATGAATCTGGCAGCACTGTTGTTGTAAGAGCGCAGAGCAGAAGCGGGAGTGGATAGAGGATTGTGGTTGTATGTTGGGAGATATTGACACACTGCTCTTTTTAAATGACCACATCAAAGCTGCGTTTGAAGACACAGCTGGAGGAGAAGAAAAGAAAGAGTGAAGTTAGTCACTCTCCCTCGCGCGCTCGTTTGGGCTGTGTCTGATGATGATGGTAGGGGCTCTTGGGTGGTACTGGGCCCTCCACCAGCGCCACTCGCCCATAGGGGAGCTGGGCTTGGCTTTGTTATGCGGCTACGGGTGCCTGTTTGTGTCTAAATAAATGTTACCATGGCTTTTGTGTGCACCATGCTGGTCTCAGAGGGTGGCCTGAACTATGCCTGTTGTGGATTGAAGGACTGAACGAGGGTTTCAATGGGACTGAACCGGGCTAGAGTATTGGTCTGAACAACAAATGGACCAGATGTGTAGGGTAAAGCAGCACGTGATGAAGACAGGTCTGCGGATTTACACTAGGACTAAAAGGAGGATGGCACCAATTCTGATAATTTAATTGAATTGAATTTGTTGGATCAGGGATTGGCTCGATATCCTGGATTGGACTGATTCTTACCCAGACCTTTAAGTTTTTCTCACTACTACACACTTATATAAAGTTACTTGCAAGGTAAATAATTGTTAAACGTACATTTCGACCCATTTTGTTCAAAATTATGGCTGTTTTTTGAGCTTTAAAAAAAGGCTATCCTTTCACTTGTTGGTGTTTGGATGTGGTATCGGCTGATTTAGAAGCGAAACAACATTGGTGCATTTCTAACTAAAAGGGTTCTGTACCACACCTGAATGCAGACCGAATCGAAGTAGTTGTGTGTACAAATATTGAAGTATTGATATATCGTTATACTAAATTATATGTCCTAAAAGCCTCAAGTGTCGAAAATTAGCATGGTCTTGCTATTACACTAAAGGCAGTGCATTTGGTCTGTCCAATATGTAACTCTTGTGTTCATATAAAAAATATATATATATTTGGGTTTCTGTAATGACACGGTGGCGCAGCGGTTAATTAAATTTCAATTCAATTCCATTTATTTTTGTATAGTCCTCAATCACAACAGCAGTCATCTCGGAGGACTTTACAAAGTTCTCTATTGACCAACAACAGATCAGTTCGAACTCAGGAAATGCAATAATAACAGTCAAAACTCTCGAGAAGGAGGTCCTGGTGATCACTCATTCAGCATTTCAACAAAAAATGTTCTTTTATAACACAATGTGAGTGCAGAGGTCTAAACAACCAGGTGTCAAAATAAAGTTGAAAAAAACTCATTTGCATTGAAATCCAGGACTGAACTGTGAAATAATACAACATGTCTATGGACTTGGCGCCACGGCCTGAACCGGACCAGTGTCCTGTTTGTTGTTATGTGTGAGAGCGGAGCTGCTGCTGCTGGAAAAGGGGGAATCCAGGGTTTGTGTGTAATTATGGCCGGGCGGTGGTTGTGTCTGTGTGTACTGTGCGCGGGCATTGCTTTGTGAGTGCGTTTTGCATGTGTGAGTTTTTTGTGTGCGTGTGGGCTTCATATGCTACCCATTACATCACCAATCTGTGCAAAGCGCCACCATCGGAGGAGAAGCTCGAGTGAGACATCACGGAGAACCTGTGACGACGTCTGCTGCAAACACACAAACAAAACAAAGGGTCACGAAGAGTTGGATTCATTTGGAGTTTAGAAATCCTGTGGATTTCCTCTGCGGCTTTAATAAAGACATTGTCCTAATTCAAAACTGTTTTAGCCATGGTTTAGTCCAATTGGATATCCGATTTAAAAAAAAAAATGCTTTTATTCATACAAATGTATGTAAAAAATAGTCACAGATCAAGATTGTAATAAATTGACTTAGATTTGCCAGTTTTGGTCTACGGGGATTTTGTGTGAGTGTTGTTATACATATATGAAATGGCTGGAATATAGTCTACCTTTTGAAATGCCCAGCAGATTAAATTTGGTACAGTTTAAATTCCCATTGATAAAAGTGTTTGGTTGTCCTGACCGAGCCTCAGTATTCAACAACACTTGTGGACATTGGTCATCTGCCCCTTTGGACCAATACCAATGTGTTTCTGTTCCATTTCTTGTGTTTCATTCTCTGATCTGTGTTACACAACTGTTAACAGTTGTGTAAAGTCCTGATTTAGGGCTATACAAGAATACATTTAATTGAAATGAATATCAGGAGATGGTCCCCACTGCTCCAATTAAAAGTACGTTTGCAGTGCCCAGTGACAGGTGGATTCTGTCGCACATGGCTTTCGGGGCTGCATGGGCGGCACGGTGGCTGAGTGGATAGCACTCTCGTCTCTCAGCAAGAAGGTCCTGGGTTTGAATCCCGGTCGGAACAGGGCCTTTCTCAGTGGAGTTTGCATGTTCTCCCCGAGTCTGCGTAGGTTTCCTCCGGGTGCTCCGGTTTCCCCTACCACTAAAAACATGCACAATAGGTCTGAATGCAAATGAGAGAGTGAATGGATGGTGTTGGTTGGGGGCTGTCATCGCCGTGTGTGGAATGATTGGAAAAAATATCTAAATTCTGAACATTGTAAAGCGCTTTGGGTGACCTTGGTCTGTAAAATGCGCTATATAAATAAACATTACTTACTTACTTACTTTCCTCTGTCTCAGTCTGAGCTCACACACCATGACACATTTTCATAATCACTCGAACGCATCACAGGATTTTTTCTTCACATTAAATTCCACATCGTTGCTCAAGTTGGGAAACTGTGCCTGGTTCTAAATCAGTCAGTGTGCTTCTTCATAGGTGAACGCACAGCAGTAAAGCGACACACGTTTTTAATGTGTTTATTTAGTAGTTTTAGTCACAGTGGTGGTTTTGTACTGGGGTCTGGTACATTTCCAGTTTAGTGTTGTACTGGTCAGTTGGCTTAAGCGCGTTAGTCAGGTTTAGAGTTCAAAAGAGTTCTGTGCGTCATTGTGTCTAAAAGGCTGGTCTTTCATTTGTATTATTTGAATTATCAGGAGTTTGTGCCAGAGGCACTGGCTGCATGTCATTGTAAGGACTCTTCACAAAGTATTTTTCATTTAGAATATTGACTTTTCAAGTGAACTTCACATTTTTTTCTAAAACATATCAAAGTTTGTTCTCATTCTCCTCCTTTCACATTATTTCACTACATTATTTTTTTCACTTGAACCCAGATAGTTCCATATTATAGAAAAGGTTTATTTGACTCCCATTAATATTTAATCACTCAAGTTATAGACTTGTCAGTGTTTCCCACCATATGTTGATTTGGTTTGATTTCTGTGAATAAAGATAATGTGGCACATATATTTGAACCATGGTCAATATAAGTTATACATTATTATTATGTTCATCCTTTCATTATTGTGTATCATTGTGTATCATTGTTTATGATTGTGTATCATTATAAGTGGATACGCCTGATTATGTGAAGGGACAATCAAGAGTTAATGGTTCAGTTTTGCCTGATTGCGTCATAAGTAAACACAGAAACAGCCGTGACGCAGAGGTGCAGCTCAATGACAAAACGGCTCTTGAGAAAAGCCACGGACGTGCATCACTTGAGTGAGCAGCTCCTCATTTCCTCTGGGGATTCCAGCAGGGCCTGGAGAAACAAATAGTGAGATTACGTTCAGAGTGAATCTGCCGCTCTAACCCGTTTACGGTTAATATTTACTCTGCTGCCACAAAACAATCCATGTTTCCTTATGACCCTCCGGCTCGGTGCACAGTTGGCTCAGTGTCAGTCTCCCCTGTGAGAGCTGGCCTGTCATCCTACTGAAGCTGAAGGAAATAAGCTTTATATGGTGTGAGTTCAAGATAAGAAAACCAAATGCATCAGTCCCAACAAGGCGGAAATGTTTACAGTTCCTCCAACGCCTGTTTTACAGGTCATTTAGAAAGTTCCTCATTGGAGACTCCAAACAACTGTTGGTCAGAGCAACAGTAGATGCTTTTAACCTTTCTACTTTTCTAGTGAGCATCAGCCACCTGCTCCTCTCATCTATGAAACTGATGTTTAAGGCCATGACGTGGAACCTTCCAATAACAAACAAAAGCAGCAAGTTGATAGAGTGCATTATAGTGATAATCAGAATCAGAATCATTTTTATTGCCACGTAAGTAACAAAAGTTACCAGTTGGAAATTGTTTTGGCAGAGAGCGTGCCACTTCGCCATTTGTGAAGTATAATAATATAAATTAAATATAATGATTATAAAAATAGTAAAACATATCAATTCTGATATTCTTCTATGTCCGCACTTTATTGCGATGGAAAAGTTTGTGTTATAACTGAACAAAAAAAGGATTGTGGGG
This sequence comes from Knipowitschia caucasica, assembly GCA_964034765.1. NCBI lineage: Eukaryota > Metazoa > Chordata > Actinopteri > Gobiiformes > Gobiidae > Knipowitschia > Knipowitschia caucasica. The sequence goes on along the minus strand of OZ035829.1, from coordinate 20,496,877 downwards.
ACAAACACACAGACAATCAAACAAACCCCCCAGACAGAGGTGATAACAAAACAAAAACCATATTTATCTAATACCAAAAAAACTTTTCACATTCATTTCGATTTCCTCACACACGAGACGTGCTGTTTTACTTGTTTGCAGCTTTGGGTCATCCCTCACCCCATTTCAGATACAGGAAGTGAATGATTGGGCAGCGTTGTCCGAGCATCTTTGCTGGAAGGCCCTGCAGGAGCGTTGCTTTTGATGTGAGCATGTTTCTGCTGATGTTGCGTGAAGGAGCAGAGTGCGGATCTCTGTGGCAGGACTTAAAACAATACAGAAGTGCACAGACTTGTTATAGACTTTTTCATCAACTCCAACAATAGCATGTAAGCAGCACACTTCATATTTGATCACACACAGAGTCAGGTCTCCAAACTGAACGGGCCTCATAAATGTGCCTTTAATAGGGAGTGGATTTAAACATTTCTCCCCGTCCCCCTCCCAGCCTCTGCCTTTCATCCCTGCACCCTGCCCTCTGCACAGATCATGAGCCAAGCCAGTGAAGGAAGCCTGCAATAATGATTCTGGTTAATGCCCCCTTTTAATGAGCTAATAAAAAACCAAAGCAACAGATGCACATAACAGCCCTATCTGTGTCGAGTGGGCCGTGGAAAACAAGGGCCGGCGATGTGTAATTGATGTCTGCCAAATAGTGCACCGGTCTGAGTAGACAATAAGTTCCAGCGCGTAATAGCAGGTGTTTGGGTCATATATCTGTTTAAATGAAGAGTGTTTAAAGGAAAGAGAAGGTCCATGAACGTCACTTTACAGCTCCGTGCGCACTGCCTCCTCCTGCGTGTCACCAGTTCACCCCGAACCCCCAAGAGACTCCCATATGCACTTACTCTGTGACGTAAATGAAGACAAAAGGGGTGCTCATAGTTCGCTATTGCCTGAGATGAGACGCACAGATCAAGTGAAGAGGGCTGTCGAACGAGTGCGCACACAAAATGCACCGAAAATGCACAAAAGGGATAAATGTTTGACCTCTCTAGAATATTAGAACAAAGGGCAAGGATAGAGTGAATTTTCCCACTCCTTTTCCATGAAACAGGATAATTTATTATTGCTATTATTTTATTTATCTGTGTGTGTGTGTGTGCATGCGTGTGTGCATGCGTGTGTGTGTGCGTGTGTGTGTGTGCTTTTCTTATATATTCATTTAACAACTGTCTTTGAGTTTCTTGTTTTGTATCTCGTCACGTTCAAAATGAAAATAATAATGAAATGTCTGTTTGTTACTTTGGGCGGCACGGTGGCTGAGTGGATAGCACGCTCGCCTCTCAGCAAGGGTTCCTGGGATCAAATCCCCGTTAGAACAGGGCCTTTCTTAGTGGAGTTTGCATGTTCTCCCTGTGTCTGCATAGGTTTCCTCTGGGTGCTCCAGTTTCCCCTACCACAAAAAAAAAACATGCAAAATAGGTATGAATGTAAATGAGAGAGTGAATGGATGGTGTTGGTTGGGGGCCGATGCGCCAGTGTGTTTGGCGACTCGCTTCTGTCATCACTGTGTGTGGAATGATTGGAACAATATCTGAACTCTGAACATTGTAAAGCGCTTTGGGTGACCTTGGTCTGTAAAATGCTCTATATAAATAAACATTGCTTACTTACTTTAATGTTATTTTTATTTTTTATTGTGGACTACTATGCAAGCTGTGACAAAGCAATTTCCCTTGTGGATCAATAAAGTCTGTCTAGGTCTCAGTCTACGTCTAAAATGTTCCTGAGTTGTAATCTTTTTTGTGCCGATATTAAAAGTCTTAAAGTCAGAGTTCTTTTTTCTTAAATTTATTTGGTCTTAAAGTTACTTTGACGTTGGTAAAAATGCAATTTGGTGCGACTAAATGTGTGGGTCTGGTGAGTCCTGGTCACTGATTGGACAGCGTAGCTTCATGGGGCATGTACAGACATGTTCCTTGGACCCCTTTTATGGAGTGGGGGTTACATTTATCTTGTATTGTGTGCTCCTCATTCCTACTGTGCTGTAACCGGTAATGCAACACTGAAATTTCCCCACTGTGGGACAAAACGGACAAAAGAATCTCTTAATCTCTTAATCCTAATCACGTTAGTTCCCCCCATACTCCTTTCGAGTACTTTTGTTTGGACTTATTATCACTCGTGAGAAGAGATTTTTTTTGTCGATGTTGATGTACAGCAGGGAAGTCAAGCTCAGGCCCGTGGGACAAATCCGGCCTGCGAGATCGTTTTGAGCGGCCCCTGAATTTCAACTATGATGCTTTGTAGTTTGGGCCTCTGATTTACTCTATTTGTAAGTGGGAACAATCCTGCAAAGAGCAAGCCTTTTTCTTTTTTTTTGGACTGTGTTTTAAGTGAATTAATGTGAGACTGGAAATGAGAGGGATATGCCTGTATTTTGATGGTAATTTATCGGATGACTAAAACGAAGGTGACAATACTAGTTATCTACACGTCATCGTCACCAAATCTGCAGGAATTTCAACCATTCCATGGCAGTAATCATCATTTAATTGATATGAAGCCTGCTGATGAGAGCTGATTGGCTGCTGCAGGAGTAATTCACTTTTGTGTGCTGCTCTGTGGCCACATTCTTGCCTGTGAAAACAAATGTGTCAAAGGTTTTGTGATGAGATTGAAATAGGCGTGTGCTGGAAAAATAAATATATACACTTTTATATAAATATTTCAAAATTAGACACAATATTGATAAAATAAATAAATAAAACGTGTATAGATATAAATCTTGTTTGGATATTTGGTTTTCAATAACAATTGAAGTTAAATTAATTAACTATAGATCCATCAATACAGTTGATCTATTGTTAAAATGGGGTGGAGAGCACATACAAAAATCCTAATATTTTTCAGAACCGTATCAAATTGTTTAGAAATGTATTGAATCCATTTCAAAGTATTGGGTTGTATTGTATTGTGTAATGCCTGAAAATCAGCACATCTTTTATGATTGTGCCTTTATTTCATATTTGAATGTAGTCACAGTACTCTGTCTACTGTAACCTGTTTCAGAGAATGGGCCTGATTCTGAAAACAGTCCAAATGTGTTCCAGTAACTGTGATTTACGGATTAATCCCTGGTTTTAGTCAGAAAAATATAAAACTGCCCACAAGCCCTGCTACTTACAAACACACAATCTCAGATATTCCAGTGATCAGAGCTGAATCAGTGTTTCTGCAGAGCCACAGACGCAGCTGAAGTGAAAGAGGAGGTCTGTGTCAAAGGAACATTTTACAGTTCCATCTCTCTCCTCCATGTCACACTGGTCTTACTACTGGTCCCACTGATTCTAATATTTTCCTCTTTTCTCATTCCAATCCTCTCATATGTCCAAAGTTGTCATGTTTTGTAAATGTATTTTCCATAATTGTGATAAAACATCACTCAATAACCCTCCATTGTGCAGGAAAAGTATTTGAAAGGTCTATTACTGTACAATACTTATTCATTGGGTCAGTAACGATGGTAACTTTGGCAATTTTTTATATACATGGTTTATACTTTGTCTCGTTTTTTGGAGGTAATTTTTTTCTACCTTAAATTGTTTTGTTTTTATTCTTTTTACAAGTAAAAAAGTGAAATTATGAACTTTATGAAGTGAACAGCCCCATGTACACACTGCCCCCTGATTGGCACTATTACAAAGATATGAACTTATTAAGCATTAAGCCATTCTCTCCACTGATTAAACTATAGGGTCATTAGAATGAGACTCACTAAACCTTAGTGATAGTAATGTAAAAGTTATTGGGTCATTTTGAATCTTTTCCTTTCAGCTTCTGACGATGCTGCTGAGTCAACCTGACTTTCACTCCTGCACAGTTCGGCCTGACTCAGCCGGCTACCGAGTGGAAATGGTCGGACGGAGAAGTGACCATTGTCTATTGCTCTATGATTCGGAGCAATAGATATAAACACTCTTTTGTACCTGCAGCGATCTCTACACTAAACTCAAACCAGAGACAAAGGAAATAGGGGTTGAAATTTTTGCTTGAGGAGGACAGTTTTTGTCTTCTTTTTTATCCTGTTTTTAAACTGCCATTGACTTGACTGGAAGACTGTATATGGACACCTTGTTTAGTCTGAATGTATGGGGAAATTGTTTATGCTATGTCTTTTTCTTTGTATGTGTCCCTGTGCTGTGAACCAAATTGCCCCATCGGGGACATGAAATAAAGTGAAGTGAAGTGAAGTGAAGTAAAGATTCAAGTTACTTACCTGACAACAATATTCCCTCAAATCATAAAAATGTCTGGTCTATGAAGTCATATTTAGACTAGTTTAGATGTTTTGGGTTTCCAGTGAAAATAACATCTTCTGGGAGTTAAGCAGGTGCAAAAACTTCTTCATAAAACTGCATCTGTAAAGGACACATGTTGTGTTTTTTTATATTAAAGACATCCCTCATCAAAATCAGACATGGAGTTGTTTTTAGATCTCATCAAACATTTCTGACACAAACATGTCTAAAAGCTCGTGTTTCAGCCGTGTGATAGAACGATCTCATTGTGCCCCTATGACATCATATTGATGAGCACTTTTCTGCCCTTTAAAACAAGTATGTATTTTCACTTTTGCTGGCTGTGTTTGCAGCTGGTAGTTTTATAAGGTGGCAAAAAACCGAATTCTTCACTTCCCTCTAGTGGCAGCACGGAGACTTACAGGTCTGTCGCTGTGTTGCTTCTACTCAAGATATTATTTCACATTCAAGAGTGAAATTATATCACAAATTATCATTTTTAATGGTCAAAAATAATGCTTAATATTTCTTCTTTAAATTAGGATTTTGATTGATAATTAGTGCTAGATTAGATTGAGAGATAGATAGACATTGAGTGATTTATTGATGGATATGAAAAGATGGATGAATAGTTATGGTCTGGTTTAGACTCTCGTTCTGTTGTCTCATGTTAACACTTAACTTCTATACTAGTAGTTTCAATGTTTACGATCATTTTATATATATTAATAATTTGGTTTTAGTCATGAAAAATTAGACATTTTCTTAAGTATTATGAAGACAGTAGTGTGTGAGATATGTGCTATGTAGGCTTCTGGCACTGGCGTCTTCAGAGCATTCTTCACCAGAGCAGCAGCGTTGCCCAGAGACTGGTACCGTCTGCAGACAGAGTCCTCCGTCTGCGTCAGCCACAGCCACTCTCTGTCTGTCTGTCGTTGCGTTTTTTCTATGGAAGCCCAAAAGCTGCCATCAAAGTTCACAAGGAAAATGAGTAGTGGTCAGGGTGGGTTTAAGGGAGAGATGTCCAAACATTACAGACTGCAAAACTGTCTTGACTGGCACCGGGCTGTTCTGAGCTGAAGTTGGCTGAATGAAAACCAGCTCACAACTCAACAACTGAACTCCAAACGTTCTGGGCTTTAGAATGAGTTACGACATGTCTACATTAGCTGAACTGAAGTTGGATGGATGACACAGTGAACTTGTGTTTATGATCTCAAAGACTACTTTGGGTTAGCAAGGCAGAGGGCCACATACAATGACACTGAGGGCCGCATTTGGCCCCAAGGCCTGAGATTGGACATGCCTGGTTTAAGGGATCAAGAGAGATTTGCTCTTTAGTGTTTCATTCAGTTCTGTGAGAAAATGTGACTGTGCAAAACTTTTGATCCGGTGTCTCAAGAAGGTGGAATATTCAAAGCAAATCCACAGTCTTGGAAAATAAATATAGATGTATACATTCTGCTTCATTAAACATGCGGACCACACAGATGTACTAATCAGTGTCATCCCTCTGATATTCACAACAAACGGAGCAACAAACAAAACCACCTGCAGGAGGAGCAGTGAGGGAAAGGTGCTATGAGGACTGGAAGCTCTGGAAGCTCTGATTGCCCCAACTCACCCAGAAATGGATTAATAAAGGGCATGAGAAATAATGCTTGGATTATTAATACGTTTTTATAACGACATTATGTTTGTAATGAGGCATGTGGACCTATTGGGCACAGAACTAATTGCAGAATTGTAGCTGTTTCCATGTGGCCCCAGACTGAATGTGACAAACTACAAAGCTGGGAATACCCACGCTGCAGTCGAACCATTACTGGTATTACTGAGGCTGCAGGACAGGCGCGGACTGCTATTGACAATAACTTGATATTTAATCCACAGACTCCTTATTATATTGTTTTACTTACTTTTTAAATTACTTTTAAAATATGTAATGTTACAAAATTAAAAACTTGATACATTGGAAATCAATGCAACTCAGTAGTGAATAAGACACACATCAAGTCAGGGATAATTTGAGAAACATTTATATTCAACAGCTGGAATGTATTTAAAGCTGGAGTACCTAACTTTCTGTTTTTGTTCCATGAATATATTTAGTTTTTTTTTTTTTTTATGTCTTTTTATTCACAACATTATTTATTAGAACACATTGTATCATTTACATACTGAGAGCTGAGAGGAGAGCTCTGCTTTTCACTTTTCTGTCTGAAAAGCTGAACTAAAGATTTGACATTAGTCCAAAAATACATGTGAAAACTAGTGAAAGACCCGAGCAGTATTGAGAGCGATAAGACAGATTTATTACATTTATTTGTGTATTTGTTCATTTGAATGGGAAAGTGCAGGTCAATAAACACAAGTCCATATAAATAAACCGGATTAAGCCATGAAGGCGAGTCTGCATCTGTAGTTCTATGGCGGGTGAATGTTACAGCCACCAACAAACTGAGCAAGTCATTAAAAGCCACATATAAAGATAAATATGTATTTATTATGTATTGTAGTTGTGCAGTATGTCAGTTTTCCACAGTGCTAATGATAATGTGTCATTCTATTGTAATTGTGATATTTTTACACTGAAAAATATAAAAACATGCGTCTTTCCCAGAAGGGGCGGGTCCTAGCTCAAAAGTGGCCAAAATGACGTGCGCTGACATGCTTGCAATACCACCCCAGGCCGATGGGGGTGGACCCAGAAGTAGAATTAGCCAATGCTAACATATAGCATTAGCTGACCTCTCAAAAACATCTTTACACGGGGAGCCTGGTGGCTGAGTGGAAAGCACTCTCGCTTCTCAGCAAGAAGGTCCTGGGTTCGAATCCTGGTCGGAACAGGGCCTTTCTGAGTGGAGTTTGCATGTTCCCCCTGTGTCTGCGTAGGTTTCCTTCGGGTGCTCCGGTTTCCCCTACCACTAAAAACATGCGCAATAGGTATGAATGTAATGAGCGAGTGAATGGATGGTGTTGATGTGTTCGGCGACTCACTTCCGTCATCACCGTGTGTGGAATGACTGGAACAATATCTGAACTCTGAACATTGTAAAGCGCTTTGGGTGACCTTGGTCTATAAAATGCACTATATTAATAAACATTACTTACTTACTTACTTACTTACTTACTTACTTACTTACAGGATGGTCCAAAAGTTGGCTCTTGGCCCAAAGCTCCGTTCCACATGTGTGTCAATGCTGAGGGGGGTGAATTTTTTTGGACCACTCTAGTTTAGTCGCTGTGAATTTTTGAACGCACTCGTTCAAATGAATGGAGCTGCGCCGGCTGACGCATGCGCAGATGCGTTTTTTCACAATTTCCTTGTGGGCGGGACCACTCGCGGCCGTTTTGGATAGCTCCAGTAGAGCACAATTTTTGGCCCATTAGTTAGAACGGCGGAGATAAATATAAATAAATGTATCTCCGCCGTAAATATATACAGTCTATGGTCTTTCCAAGACTTCCAGAGATTGACCATAAAATGATCTGTCTCTTCGGAAGTTTTGTCTTTCTAGTTCCATGGAATACTGCAGATGATGCCTCTTCCAAGATGCAACACACAATTGCACATGTAATGGAATATTTAAAGAAAAACAATTGAAAACACTTATTTGGTAATCGAGTAATTTAGTCACTTTTTAACAAACTTTCTAACAAAAAGATTTTTGCAAAATTATAATTCCATGTTACATGTAACCAGGGACTGAAGATGGAAAGGATCTGTTTAGATAAAATCTGGGGCATATTTGTCTTGATGTTGCTGTGCACCGTCCCTTTCAATTAAAGACTAAACTCACTATGCAAAACAAGTAGTTCTGTATGCCTGATGAAAATGAAATGAAAATGAACCAAATAGTCAATTAACTTGAAATCAGCGATTTGTTGAAACCTCGAATAGCTAAACTATTTAAAGCTGGGGTACCTAACTTTCAAACCACAAAAAAGGAACAACATAATGAAATCCATCAAACTAGTTCCACGCTCTCAAAACAGTTCTGCTTCTATCACCAGTGTTTGTGGCCTCTTTCACAACTATAAAGTGTGAAAAGATCTGTTTTATAGTAAGATAAAGACATGTATGTTTGATTTGTTCACATGTTTTATCTTTTCCATCTTTCTGTTGGAACATACAACAGGTGTTTTTTAGGAACCCCAGCTTTAACCATACAGTGACACAAAGTCAAGTGACCGGACATGGAGTAGATGAGGCAACAAAAAGTGAGAGTCGCAACAGCAGCTCTGAGGGAAACAGACAAAAGGAAGTGATGTCCATGTGACGCTGCAGCCTGCCCCTCTGCCTGACCCCAGCCACCGGAGGGGAGGATCCACGGCCTTTCGCAGGGACACGAGATAGACAGAATATACAGCCAGACACACAAAGAGCAACGCACTCACTCACATATGCTTACGTCTTTTAGCCACTTCACCACTGCATTTAAAGTCGTTTATAACCTCGTCTCTCCTTTAAACCTGACATGCCCCGGTCATTTCTCTGAATGCTGACGCACTTTAGGCCCCTTCATTTCTGGCCATTCATTAAATTAGCGCTCATTACACACTAACAATCATAAATCAAGCGCCCACAACAATAACAGCAGATAACAGCAGCTGTATTGGTTCTGCAGCTGAAACACGTGGTCACACTTCCCTTACGTCAGACATACAGGCGCAAATGGCGTCACTGCTCAGTGCAAACAGGGTAATGGAAATTTCATATCCGCATGTTGTCAGTATTTATGTTTTGGACGAACGGATGCACTGATTATGAGGGATTGTATAGGAGGAAAGAGCAAAACAACTTTCGAAGACGTTTGGGAATAATAAGGATTTTCCACGAAGATTGCAAAACTTTATGTGGCTGCACAACAGGAAATACACTTATAATCTTATCTTTTCACACCACAATACAATCTAATATTGTTGTGCAGCCCGAAATCACAACAGCAGTCTGCTCATTCCATAGTCTGTTAGGGCAAAGACCCGCAAGGTCTGATCCTTCTCTATGGAGAGATTGTTCCCACGTATAATTAGAGTGCATGGGTCATCAGAGGCCAAAGCTTCAGGGCCTCAGCTTCACAAAGAGTCCAGTGATTTGTGTGTGTTCCAAAGGGTTATCAGACAGATTCAGATTCAATGTTATTCCTGCTGTTTTAGATAAAACAGGAAAGCAGTGATTGACTTATGACAGCTCCAAATAATAATTAACTACGGCTAAATGAAACAAATACTCAAACCTCAAAAGGTCCTGGAGCATGATCCACAGTTAGAGACACTCAAAAGATATTATTCACAATTTGTCCAAGCTAGAGCAGATTGAAAAACAGGGCAAACAAATAATCGACTGTAGACAATTCACTATTTAATCACACTCGTCATTGTACGTGTCCGTGTACTATCATGGTCTTCACACATTTTGAACTTGACAGCCACAGCTCCATCCGTCTGACTCAGGGAGAAATTAGAGAGAAGTTTTACGTTGTATTTTCTGATTTCCTGGTTGTGTTTGATCAAAGGGTTTTGTCTTTCCGGTGTTACTGTCTCTATCTTGTTCCTTTCTCACTCTGTCCCCAGCAACACCCTCATTTACTGTCGGTTTACCATCAGCCCTCACTCTATCAATAGTCATTTACTCCATGACATACTGTATCTCCAGGGGCGTGTCTAAGAACGAGAAATCTGAGCTAAAGCAGAGGGCCCGGACGCACAAGGGGGCCCGGACGCACAAGGGGGCCCGGACGCACAAGGGGGCCCGGACGCACAAGGGGGCCCGGAGACACAAGGGGGCGTGTTTTGTTATCATGAGAGCTGCTTTGGGTTGTTTTTGATAAAATGTAACTTTCACATTCTGGCATTGTATATTTAAAGGCACACCGCGGACTTTGTGACCTAAAGAGTTGACACATATGAGTTATTTTATATGAATACTTGGGCCAATATACAGCGCTTGACACTTGCAATGCTCCGAGCGGGGCTGCCCTCTTGAAATACCGCCCATGTAAGTTTCGAGCAGACGGACCGTCTGCCACCAGGTCACGTGACTTGGAAGAAAGACTTGCTTTACGGCTACAGGCGCTGATATACTCATGGAGCTAAGGCTTTTGCTACTCATTTTTCACCTGCTCGACTCCTGGTCATGGCTGAGGCAAGGAAAAATTTTAAACCTTCGGAGGAGGCTAAAAAGAGGAAACGCGAAAGGGATCGTGCTGTAAGCTGCATGTCTGTATGAGCGCTGCTCTTCACCTGGTTCCTGGATGTCATCGACTGCAAAGATGTCATTCCACGCAGCACGAGCTAGACGCAGAACTCCCTCATCCAGGATATAGAAGTCCATGTGTGGTAGATTACTAATGCAGCGGTCTGGAGGCTGACCACAGCAGAGTCTCTCAATATCTGTAGGCATGTCTCTACAGTTTGAACACACACACCAGTGCATGCTGTCTGAATACACACTCAAAAGACACCGGCTGACTGTTTGTTTACTTTTGCGACAGTGCTGAGTTGCTTGTGGCCACTAGGGGCGCTAAACGTGAAAGTTGCAGGTCTAGCGCCCCTAGTGGCCAAGAGTTACACGGTGTGCCTTTAATTTGTTGTCATCAGTTCTACTTCCTGTCCTGTTAAAACTGGAGCACCTAACTTTCAACCAAATTAACTATGAAATAAAAACGTCCAACCAGTTCCCCAAAAACGTTGCTCTTCACATGCATGAATTCTTTTGATATTTCATCATCTCTGTCATCTTTTTCTGACAGAAAAGAGAAAAAAGGAGAAGCACCACCTCACTCAGCCAAAGTGACAAATAGTGACAAACTTTAAATGAGATAAGAACATCTTTTTGGGATTTCTTCACACTTTAAAAGAACTCGGTTTTTCCCCGCTTGCTGCCCTTCCAGTGACTTCCCCATGTCTTGGACCTGGCTTCAGTTGCATTTTTTTATATTTAGGATTTTTAGGTTTATATTTTTCCCTGGATCCACTTTTCATTAAACCACATTAATTTTCAGTCTTACATTTTGGGGAGGCCATCTCTTTTGTTTCAATTTGTGACCATTGCTAAAATAAAAATCAGTGTCTAAAGCAGAGTTGGAGATTCTTATCCATGCATTTGTCTACTTGAGTCCTGTCGAGAACCAGGAAGTATGATCACATTAGTCCAATTCTCAGGTCTCTGTGAGAACAGTCTTCCTGAGAATGTGAGACAGGCGTCTACTCTGGCAGTTTTCAGGTCTTGGTAAAAAACTGTTTTATTTCGCTGTGCATAAAACTGAATGATTTAATTTCATATTTAGTCTTTTTAGTGTACTGTGGCTTTTTATGATTTTAATCCCATGTGTGATTTTAATGTGTTAAGTACTTGTGTGATTTTATTTTATGTTTTTAATTTTTTTGTGATCTCATTGTGTGTTTTTAATGTCTATGTAGATTTTAATGTTTATGGGGCGTCACGGAGGCTGGGTGGATAGCACTCTCGCAAGAAGGTTCTGGGTTTGAATCCCGGTCGGAACAGGGCCTTTCTGAGTGGAGTTTGCATGTTCTCCCTGTGTCTGCGTAGGATTCTTCCGGGTACTCCGGTTTCCCCTACCACTAAAGACATGTGCAATAGTTCAGGGTGAATGAGTGTGTGTTTGTGAGTGCGAATGTGGGACAACGGAAGCAAATTAGCCCATTACTACAATCCGGAGTGATGTGTTCATTAACATGTACTGTCCCAACAAAATAAACAATAAATAATAATGATTTATGCTTGATGTGATATGGGTTTCTGAGGCGCTTTGTGTTGGCTTGTGTATAGGAAAGGCAAACAAAAGTTGATTGATAGATTGATTGACACTATACATATTCAAAACAACAACATTTAGAACCCAGGTAAAAAGCAGCACCATCTGGACAGAAGAGAAATGCACTTCTGAACATATTGAATGCATCTGAAATGAATTTGACCAATTACATACCTCCCACTTTTTAATCTTTTTAGCACCACTGGTCCTCTGTGTATCTCTTCCCAGCATTCCCAACCCCTTCCCATGCTCTTTGTTTGCGTTCTCTTTAACTTGTCACCCCTCTATCTCCGTCATTGCTGGTAGCTTCCTCGCAGCAGCCCTTGTGTCTGCCATGTTTATTGTCCCAAAGCGTCCAAAAGCCCCTACACGTCCACGGTGCGGCCTTTCTCCTTCCTCACCCCCTAACCTTTTCTGATGTCATGGCTCTCAGTTGGCCCGGGTGATTGTCAGTTCGGTTTGATCCGTGCCGGGGAATTTCCTTCTTATCGTTGACGGGGGCCATTCTTTGCATTCCTGGCATACTTCCTGGTTGTGTGTGACAGATGAGAGGGGTGTCTGCAATACAAGACAGAGCAAAAACATTATTACGCGATGGCATTGATCAGCTCGAGACTGAGCCAGGGATATCCGGGAGGGGAGCGACTTGAAAAGGCTGGACCCGAGGGAGGGCTGGTAACAGGGCTGTGAATGTGTGCCAAAAATAGAAGCGTTTTGGATGGATTTCTGTAGTGGGCTCCTGACTCACGCTGTTGTTGGTAAGAGGAGTGAAGTGTGAAGGCTTCAGATGTGTGCCGAGCGAGCACTTTAAGGCTAATTGAGAACAGCATCAGGTCAAAGCAAACATCAAGTGCGGCAGCCAAAACACAAGTGATCGGGATAACTTCCATGTCATTTCTCTTAGTCACTGACCTTCAACGATAAACGGGCGCCACATAAATGCTCACTAAGATGTGCCGTGATATAAACAACTATTTATTTATGTTTTTAAATTCAAAGTGAAACTGACTGACGGTGTATGTTGATGTTAGATTAGGCGCCTACAGGTGTCACAAGATCAAAAGCAAAAGCGACAACGTTTTAAATAGTTAAGGATAAGCTTTGTTTGTCCCGCAGTGTGAGAACTCCATTACAATGCAGTCTTTAAGAAGTAAGATGATCAAATATGTCGAAAACAATCTTGGCCCTGTGAGTCACTATTTGACTGCAAAAGGTGATCTAAAGATGTGACAGAGTGTATGAAAACTAGTGATGTCTCTCCTTTGGATTGATTTTATTTAAATATTCTAGGGTTGGAAAGGTATCCTTACTGGGTCAGTCTGATAGACCCAAGACCAATCTGTGCCACAGCCTTTCCAACCTTCACCACCAATCACTCGTGGGAAATCATCCGGATTCTCAATTGATGAAAATACAGATTCCTCCAAAAAGGTCATAGTAAAAGCAGTTGTTTGTGACTTGAATGGGAAAGAGATTTTGCCTGTACTACATGTGATCTATCTAAGACACGTTAAAGGGGCTATGTCTCTCAGCTGGCCTGGGAATGTCTCGGGATTCCCCTTCGGATGAGCTGGAGCATGTGTTGTGTGGAGAGTCAACTCTGGGTGTTACTGTTCAGGCGGCTGCCACAACCATCTTTCATTCGTTCATTTTCATCCCTGTAATCCATTTCTAGGTCCATTTCCAAGCACCAGCCCCTCAATGATCCTCCTGCAGGTGGTGGGTCCAGGGTAAGATGGCAGCTCCGTCAGCAAAGACACAGCCTTGGTCTTTCAGCGACCTGTCAATGAATAAAGTGGAAGAAAATGGATGTATGGATGGAGAGCCAAAAGGGAGAATTCAAGTAATATATCAAGTAAATATCTTTGCAGTGCAGCTGAGGTTTAAAGATGTTTTCTGGAGACAATTGTGAGCCAGGATTGATAGAGAAATGGACACACGAGGAACTTAAATCTCACACACATTGCACCAGAGTGGCCTAATACTGCGACCTGTGACTCACCAGACCTGGCTCCTCTACATGTGAGCAGCTCTTAATCTCCAGTCAAACACTCACACTGCCAAACACAGATCCAGATTAGTCGTCACTGAGAAATACCAATGCATGAACTCAAGTCCCATGTCACAGGTTTTGGGCAGTTTTCATGTCTCATACTGGACAGAATGGAATGAAAGCATGGAGCGACACTGTACGACATTTTTCCCCTAATCCTTCGGTTACAAGTTTTAGTTTGAGTTCTGGTTCCATTTCTGCGCTACTAAATCGTACATCTGGCAAGATTTGTTCACCTGCAGAATGTCACCGTCTCCCCCCTCCTTCCACATCACCTCACCCTGTCTCAGGCATTACATCACTGTGAGTAAGCACATACTTCACAATATCTAGAGTTCAATGTCAATGTTCAAGGCTAATCATATAGAATATCAACACGTTTTGGAGATAATGTTTTAGCAGAGGCAGAAATGGTCTGTGGCTGTGTTTATCAGCATTTGCTTCAGCCAGCCCGTTTTCAAAACTGTCTGTTGCATGATAAGTAAGTAAGTAATCTTTATTTATATACCGCCTTTCACAGACCAGAGTCACAAAGCAGTTTACAATTGTAGGCATTTGACCTCTCACTCCACACAGAGGTGGGAGCGGGGCCGGCAGTACAGGAGGCGCATACCAGACCTATTGTACATGTTTATAGGGGAAACCGAAGTACTCAGAGGAAACCTTCACAGACACGGGGAGAAGATGCAAACTCCACTCAGGAAGGCCCCCAACGAGCTTTAACAGCAAAAGATCATCTGAAACCAAACTTTTCATAAAAAAAATAATGAGGCTACTAGTAAAACACTCAAAACCCTTTTCCTTTTCCTTAACAGGCAATACTCGTGCCCTGACCTCTGATCTGAACACACTCATCCATTACACTACTGGTCATTGCTAATTATCGTCGAAAACCTTGTTTTTACCTGAACATGTCAAGTGCACGTCCTCCTCCTTTCGTCAGTGTGGAGGAGGACAGGAAGTGTAAACAATGCTCTTCTGCAGATGCCTCTGTGCTCATGTCCTTGAGGCAGATAAGAGATTTGAGTTTGAAGCAGATCGAGTTTCTGTTTTTGACTGTGGTGAGTGGCCGTGCCTCTGTCGGTGTCTTATTGATCTGGCACCAATCCAGTTTCTCTGTTCACATCATAAATAATGAAGAATTGAGACGGAAATGAAACTTTATCCGTTCAAACTCCCGGGAGTCTTACCCATTGTAGCTGTAATTCATTCCTTTAGTGTTGCAATCTCAGTTTGATTCTCTGCTCAGTTTTTGGAGAATTGACAACTTTGTAAATTCCTCTGAGACGGCTGATTTTGTGATTAAGAGCTATACGAAAATGAATTGAATCAACTAAAACCAGGATTTAAGGTGCATAGTTTACATAACTCTTGATTTGATACGTATGATAAGAGTGTGTGTTGTTGTGTCTTGTGCTTGTGTTGCATGTGTGTGATTGTGTTAAATGAGAGAAAAGGGTTGGAGCCAAATAAGTGTCTGCTTTGTCCAGCCTATTTTTCAAATGGTTTATTCTTTGTCTTTTTATTTTGTCTCTTGTTTATTGTTCATATTGATTTCTTTTTACGTTACTATACTATGCTATCTACTAGACTATACTATATACTATACTAACTCTTGGTGAGCATTCAAATGTAAGTTGAAAGACCTGTTCTTACGGTGATGCCACATTCACTTGGGCAGAGCAGTGTGGAGAACTAGACTTGTGGCTGCACCGGATCTTCCTCTGTCGACATGAACACTTTTATATCCCTTTGATAACAAATAGTTCTTATAAAGAGGCTTCTGTGTGGCTCCCTGGCTTTTTGACCCTGCAGGAAAAGTTGACTTCAGACAGATGTGGTGTGTGAGTTTGAGGTGAGCAGAGAGGCGCTCAGACAAAAAGAGGAGACTCTGTTTTGAAAGTAACCTGGAAGTTGGACTGACAGCTGAGGTGCAGCCCGGGGTAGAGGGAGGGGCAGTGTTTTCATATGTTTGTGTGTGTGTTTTCCATCACTGGGACATCTACAGTGTGTGTGTGTGTGTGTGTGTGTGTGTGTGTGTGTGTGTGTGTGTGTGTGTGTGTGTGTGTGTGTGTGTGTGTGTGTGTGTGTGTGTGTGTGTGTGTGTGTGGCTGAAGCGCAGTGTGATGGGGTTCACTCTGGGGAGCCTCAGGGAAGAGCACTAAAACACCTCAGACCCTCAGGAGCAGAGCAGTTGAGGCCTGGTCCCTTCACCTCATGTGTCGGATCAGTGGATGGCAGAAACCCAAAGAGTATCCCTGACACTAATATGGAAAAAAGCCTGTTTGGAGCGAATATAGGGGCAAATATTATTCTTCCTGAGCGTAACCACGGCGAGCACCTCTGACCTGGCAGTGAAAGTGCTGAAACAAAAAGCCCAAAGACTTTTTCTGCTCCATCAAAGAGAGCTACATAAAATAAACATGGCCATCAGATTACCACGCTGAACGCGGCGCGCCGGCTGCCCTGCTCCAGCTCCGCTCATTGGGAGTTTAGTGTGGGGTCCGCTCAGTCAACACCATGATGCAAAATGGAACAAGCTTCTGACAGAAGCCCTACGCTGATGGAATAAGGCCCCTGCCCACAGGCCAAAGGCCCCCTGGACAGAGGGAAACATATTAGGCTATATTAGACGCCCGAGGAAAAGGTGAACTGCAACATTTAGGGAGGAAGAACCATTAGTTCTGACTGTGAATCACTGGCTCTGGTCCAACATGCATGCTATGTAAAATGTGTATAACCTTGAAGAAGGCAGTTTGAGTCCAGGGCCTTCATCGGTGCATGTGTGTGTTTTATACATTTAGGGTGACGTAACCAGGGGAAAACAAACCTGCCCCTTGAAAAGTGGTGGAGACTTTTCTCTAGCCTTTAGCTCACCTCACTGAGGCCGTGCTGTGCGCTCGGTCACACAGTCTGCCCACAGCGACCTCAGGCACACACTGCGTCTGTGTGCAGCTCTCTGGGCATTCCTCTGACCTTTCCCCTGGACAGAGGCTCTGCCGCCTTCCTGCCCTGAAAGTCACCAAGAAAACCTCTTGTCCAGTCATCTGTTTGCTTTTATGTAGATTTGATTCCTTTACCTTTTTAAATGTATTGCCCATGGTGGCATCGCCTGCTTGGCTCGGTGAAAAAAGGCAAGGCCAATTGCACATTGCAACGTGCACCCAAAGCAATAAAAAAATGTCACAAGAAAAAAATAAAACAAAATCATAATACCAACAAATACACACAATCAATAAATTGATTATAATTTTAATCTTGATTGAGATCTAATATTATGTAACTTCCGCTCAATAAATGAATTTCCTAAAGAATATTTAGTGACGTTAAGTCTGGATCACCTCTGCCGCCCTGAGCCCATGCAGGTAAAGTGTTTGCAGATCACAGATAGACACAGTCCAGCAGCTTGGAACTGTTAGTGTAAAGTGTGAGAGCCTGGAGCACTTTCTAGTCCTGAAAATGACTCCTGTGTGTTCAACAATGAGCTCTATCACTGTGGTCTCACCTCAGCACTACCGCTCTGCTCCTGTTCTGCTTTTCTTTTCATCCCTCGCTCCCCTCGTCCTTCTGACTCAGCTGCTTTGTAGGAAACTCCGTTTCTTTGAAGAAGAGAGAATCTTTCATTACTCAACAGCAGGAGAGAGGGAAGATGACAGAGTGAGAAGAAGTGGCCCATTGTCCTGCACTCTCCTTTAGCTTCGGTGGTAATTGTGTCAGGGTAATTACAGGAGGCAACGGCAGGTGTGGGAGCGAGCACCTGGAAAGAGCGCCACACTCACTGCGTTTACATGCACATCAGGAAAACTACATCTCTGGCCGGGTCTGATCGGAATACAAGTCCCCAATGTCAAGAAATACATGGACAGATAGATGGCATTATGATAAAACAAACAGCATCGGTCAAGTTTGTCCTTAAAGTCTGCAAAGCTGTTTAGATTTTGGCTGGAACTGGAACTAGGGCATTGCCAAACATGATCTATCCCTGCTGAGGAGATGGGGCACTTCAAATGGTGCAATGCACAACATGGAGAAAAGTTTTAATAGTCACACTGCAAAAAAATAAAATTTAAAATTTGGTAATAATAGCTTAAATAGTTTATTTAATATATTTATTTGAGTTCATTCTGACTGTCTTCAAACAAAATTTGCTAATGGAACAAAGCCATTTGGTCTTATTTCAAGAAGTGTTGGATTATTATCTCATTTCTTGTATCTTTTTAGAATATGATCATTTTGCCTTGTTCCCAATGGAAAATCCTCTTTTAAGGCAGAAAAAATGTGCTCAAATTTAGATACATTTTGCAATTCAAGCAATGTTTTGCTTATTTTTCATCACTTTTTTAAGTGCAGGATCTTTGAAAGTCAAGTGGGATGGATTATGTTTGTGAAGAAGTGCACAGATTGATGCGGATTAATGATAAAATCATTAATCATCAAATGTAGATATTGGTTGTTGTATTATTATTATACTTCAATACATTATATACAATGCAGAATAGAGCTATTTAATGAATTCCATTTATGTTTTGAAGTTGGTTGATACTATAAGTATACGCATTATGTTTAAAAAACAGACTAAACATTCAGTGACCTGATTCAAACATGAGTCTGGTCATCAAAAACTATTCATCACTGGTCCTTTTCGGCTCCAGAACCCACTGCTATAACTCATGTTTTATGACTTTCACAACAGTTTGACGCATCTCAGTATTCTCTGTGTTGCCACTCACTGGATCACAGAGAGCTGCACATGTGTGTCACTTCATTACTAAAGCCGTCAGACACTGGTCACTGTCTGAATGATCGACAACAACACTATGGACCTGCACCAGTCTGGACCCCATCTGCTTTTAATTACATTACGCTACATCTGTATGGCATTACTGGAAACACAAATAACATCTCATTCACTCATTCACCACAATGAATTCATAATGAGATCGATTACAATCACCTAATTGATAAACCTGACCGCTTGCTTCATCTTCGAGTGAATCACAGCCTATAAATAGACATTTGGGCCATGTTTTGTGTCTCATGTTACTCCAAGATATTATGAAGTCTGAGACAAGCGTGATGATGTAAGAAGCTCAAACATGGGAGCTTTTTTCTTTCTCTTTTTTTTTGGCTTTACCGTAAAAAAGAATTCAACTGGGAAACTGACCGGAAGAAAGGAAGCCATTTGGAGTGAGTCCAGATGAGAAGCCAGCCTGATCTTAGAGTTTGGAGAGACGTCACGGAGCTTCTGAAAACAAAAGCGGCTCTGAGTTGTTTAATAAAAGTGTCTGACTGCCGAGACGGTGAGAGTGTATCACCTGTGGACCCACTGGAAACCCTTTGACCCTCGTGAACTGCACTGCAAACAGTGACATTCATACCAGGCCTATCCTAAATTGTCAGAATGTTAGAAGAATTGTTATGTGTTTACAAATTTATGGATTTGTATGTGGTTTTATTGATGCTGTTTTTTGTTTTTCTGTTCTGTACAGCACTTTGCTAAGCCTATAGGCTGTTTTTAATGACAAATAAAGATTGAGAAGAGAATAGGGAGGTAATTTTTCCTTTGAACATTTTCTAAATTAGAGAAAAAACTAAAAACAAGACACTTTCCTGAATTGAGTTTTGGAACTATACATTTGATAGGTAGATAAAAAGATAAACATCCAATCAAACGTCCAATTTATTTGTTTTGTAGCGTTTCTGAATGCCAACACATGTCAGCCTACTGGTCTCCATCACAAAATGTGTCTTGTTTACAGCTCCTTTCTAAAAGAGATTTGTCAGTGGATATAATAATTGCCTACAGCTGGGGTACCTATGATTTTCTGTATATTTGTTTCCATAAATAACAAATTGTGTTTTCTAACAGTAAGTAATCTTTATTTATATACCGCTTTTCACAGACCAGAGTCACAAAGCGGTTTTATTTTTGGGCATTTGTCTCTCACTCCACACAGAGATGGGAGCGGGGTCGCCAGTACAGGAGGCGCATGCCAGACCTATTGTACATGTTTTTAGTGGTAGGGGAAACCGGAGTACCCGGAGGAAACCTATGCAGACACTGAGAGAACATGCAAACTCCACTCAGAAAGGCCCTGGTCCAACCGGGATTTGAACCTAGGATCTTCTTGCTGAGAGGCGAGAGTGCTATCCACTCAGCCACTGTGCCGCCATAACAGAAAGACTCCTGTAAAAATAAAATGTTAATAAATCAGACCACAAAATTCTGTCTATCTCACACACACAAAACATTATCAATAAGAAAAAAAACACACATATAATGTTTTGGGCTGAGATTTGATTGGCTGAGTCAGAAAAAGCTGATCTACAGATGTGACAGAAGACCAAAAATAAATGCATGTGAAAACTAGTGATAGCACCAATTTGTTTTGACAGCGAGAGTTGCATGGGTTGTGTCACATTGTTAATTTTTTTGTAGTTTCGATACTAGATACCCCAGCTTTAGGCTAATGAGCATCGGCTGCCTTCTTCCAGTCAATCCAAGAACAAACTATGGCTTCAACAATTCCAGGTGAGGAGTGAAAAAAAAAAATGAGTTTGTCTAAAGACACTCAATAAATCCACTGTTTGTATTGTCCCTTTATGAGCTTCCACCAGGAGCTGTCTGTTTATCCAACCTATTGCTTTGTGTGAATAAAACCGGAAATCCAGGCATTATACCTCTCAAGACTAGTGTCACTTCCACTAAAGGGAAATTAAAATCCACCTCTGCACTTAACTCAACATATTAACCTTTGCATTAACGATCCTTAGTTAAAGGTAGTCTCTGCGTGTGTCTTCTTTGTGTTCTGAGTCATTAACCTTTGTGTAGTAGTGCCATTATTACAGGAAATGAGGGTATTTTAGGAGCAGATGACAGTGTTCTGGTGTGATTGCCCCGCTAAATAATTCTCCTTACCTGTACACTCATAATTTACCATCAGAGAGGAATGGGAGCTGCACTGCCCCCAAGTGGACCTTTAGTGATCGTAATGAGGCCAGTGCCAAACCCCAGGGGCCCGTCTGTGGGAAATAGACTCGTCAAACATTACACGGAAACTCTGGGTCTTTTACATTGAAACTTTATTAAAAACAAGCTGTTAAAACCAAGCACAGAAGCCAAGTCAAACAGGCCCGTAAAGCATTACACAACATAGACAAACACACTGGTTTCACTCAAGTAATATCTGGGAGAAATACCAGACACTGTATACTTCATTGTACTTACTATAAATGAAATGATATGCAAAACATCAAATACTATTTATTAAGTCTACATCGATGTACTGTAAAGTGTGACATTGCTGGTTCAAGTTAGTGCCATCAGTAAAATTGTATATTATATTAAAATGAATGATTCATCAAAAGGACAGTATGTAGTATGTACTCTAAGTGGTCTAATAAAGTCATTACAATTACAATCACACTTTTGTTGCCAGAATCTTCCTGCCTGTGACAGACATGATGCTTCCAGATTGCTGATGCAATCCACCTGCTGGGGTTTAGCCAGAAAGAATATAAACGTTGTATATGACTGTTTATATGTGTATCTGCTTGAATTTATGAGTGGTGCCATTCTTTTGCAGGTGGATTTTGTTGTTTTAAAGAAAAACTAGCCAAGACCATCTAAATTTCAACTGACAAACTGGCAACCCAAGTGAAGCTCATTATTCTGCTCTCTGATTGGATAATCTGCTTGAAAATTGTAAACATAAATATTGAATTTTTTATTCATAATAACTCTACTTTAAACTTTGTTCAGAAAAGAGGAAAGAGGATTCGCACATGATTTGGACATCATCTGAGGAGATGTGGATGTAATTTAAATTTTACATGCAACCCCTTTAAATTAGGATGCGCTGATCCAGTCCAGCCCAATACCGATGTCGGTCTTATACATCCTCGATATAAATCAGTGTTTAAATAGTTTTTCAGGTTTCATGAAGATGTACTTTCTTCTTTCTGGAATGTTTCACAATGTTTCTTGCAGTAAATGCGTCTATCGAAATGTAGACAGAGTGTGTGAAAAGTGCAGTCACACATTTTTGAATACATTGTCATTGCAGTGACTGGTGTTGGAATTCCACTGATCTCGGAAAACTGTCCTGACGTCACTACTTCACAGTCCCACAGGCAGCGTTCACATTCACCACAGTTTGACAATAGTCTCAGGAGGGCGGGGGTTGTAACGACTCTTATCTATATTTAATGGAAACATCCCATCTGGAAAATCCACTCGCTTGGACACACTACATTAGAATTTGGAAAAGGGCTGTAATCAACCCAAAAACAATAAGTGATTTACAGTTTTTATTGCACCCCTTAGATTTAAGTCTCACAGCCTATGCACCACCAAACCTGAGCACAAAAGGCAAACGAATGGCACATATGCTCGAATCACATTTTATTATTTAAATCATATCAATATCCAAAATTATACTGTTTGTAATAGATTTACATTTATGACAAAGAACTCCTGGTCGGGAAACACTTTGGTAAAAGATTCTCAGATAGTGCTTCTGGGATAGCTAACTTTATATTCCATGTGAAATCCATGTTGTTTGTCCCAACGTAAAGAATCATGTAAAAGTAAAATGTAGTAAACAAATTAGAACAGAACATGCTGTTGTCTTCATCTTGTAAAAATACAATTTAACACTTTGAGCTGTGATTTAATTGGCTCTTTTTCCCTTTTAAGTCTGAAAGAGCTATAGATGCATGTGAAAACTAGCGATGGAACCAAACGGTTTTGACATACAGTAGTTCCATTATTTGTGGTTGGAGACTTAGGTAGCCCAGCTTTAAGTTCTCACAAACAAACACAAATCTCTCTTAAGACACAAGTTGTTGTGGTATTAGTAGTATCTTGAATGCAAATAAAGAATCTAAATCAAGATTCAACTGCAACAAATGAAATCTACATTACAAATAGCCCGTTGCTTTTCTTAAATTGAATCTATTTAAATTTCAGTTTTAAATCAATATAAAGATGTCAAATGTAAAGGTATAGGTGCCATAGGTCATCACTAAACAGCAGCAAGAAGCACAATACGCCATCTTGAACTGCTAGTATAATTCATCACACATTACATTGTTCTAATTCATGCTATTTTGAAAATCCTAAATTGGAAAACTGCCCTTGCCCTACATCATCACTCTTACATCTATGTGAACGCAGCCTGTTAACTAAGTACTACCTGCATGCAGTAGTCTCAGTCTGGTGTGAGTCTTTTGGCGTTGCTCAGAGCCTGGTTCTCTGATTGGCTGGAAGCTCGTCTTGGTCAAGTCCCCACAAGAAGGTGCGCAGACGGGTCACTTCCTTCTGGAGCTCAGGGCTGGGGATCGGTAGGGACAGGTCCAGTCGCGGAGTCTCGTTTGGGAGGATTAATGGAGGGTGGTCCAGGAAGCTCTCAAAGATGTCTGTGTGAGAGAAAACAGACACAATGACGACAGTTGGAGAAGATACTTGTTTGATCTGAGTCCAAACCATGAATCAATAGACTTCGAGTGATGTAGAAGTTGGGATTTGTCATCGATTAGCAATACACATCTGTTGAGAAGTGGTGATCAGATCTATGTTGTTTATATGTCAAAAAATAATAATCGAATAATAAGTTAAATTGGAGGCCAGTGGAATAATGTTGCTGTAAGTGCGCCTTACTGACCGAGTGCTGATGTCACCATAGTGTTAATCTTAAGAACATAAACTAGCTGGATCCAATTTCCAACCAGCCTGTTCAACATGTACGTGGTGACCTCACAGTGGTATTAATTTGCCCAAAAATAGTTATGGCTAGGGTATGATATGGTTAGTAGTTACCACACAGCTACTCGTTTCCATTGTGCCTTCAATCACATCCGAAACCAAAAGAGCGGGCTGCAAGATGGGCGAAACTATTAAGCCAAAATGTGGAAGTTTATACAGCCATACGTATATACAGCCATACGTATATACGGCCGTGGGCTGACCTGTTTTTGAAGATTCGATCCTACCAATCATCCTGATAGTACCCAAAACAAGAACATAGTATCAATATCATAGTGTTGATAGCTGGATGTTGTTACCTCCGCTCAGATCGGTGCCTGGAGGAGGGTTCCAGGAGGATGGAGGAGCTCGAGTAGGACCCAGTTTGTAGTGAGTGAGGAGGTGATGGAGCTGCGCTGGGCTCAACAAGCCGTGATCCTCCTGCAAACTGCCCCAGGACGACTAGAGAAGACATCATGACTTATCAACACTGTGAAGTGTAGTTTTGTAGAGATTACGTTACATTATTTAAATGGTATGATTTATCATTTCTGATGGGTGATGTAGAAAAATAGCAGCTTTGCAAATCAAATCAAAGTATAATAATGTTTGAATGGGGAAAGGTCCCACAGGGTCTTTCAAAAAGGGAACAAATCCTTTTCCTGAAACTCCTAAATAGAAGTGTCTAGACCAGGGGAGGGCAATTATTTTCTCCTAGGGACCACATTGGGATATCTGCATATTGTGGAGGGCCAGATCCGTTTGACAAAACATATTTCATTGTTCATAGCAAGCTGAAGCTTCTTCAGTTATGTGAAATATTTAGAAAAAAGAGGTAGTGGTAAACATGGAGCCAAAACATGTAATGTTTTGTTTGAGTCTGTGTAAAGTTTGTTTAGAGCTCATATTTAGAATCTGTAGCTGTTTTTTCTTTCCATTATTATGGTCATTTGAGAAAAATACTAAATTTGTTGAATATGGGTTTTGATATTCTCATTTCTTCTGGGAAGAGTCCAGGGGCTGCATAGAAATGTGAACTGGGCCGTATGTGGCCCCAGCCCTCAACACTCAGCCCTCAGCCCTGAGCCCTCAGGCCTCAGGCCTCAGCCCCCAGCCCTCAGCCTGCAGTTTGCCCATGTCTGGTCTAGACACAAGTAAAGATGTCTCAGTTAATGATTCATCACCACACAAAAAGTCTGATATGAAATATTTTTTTTCCCACTAATCTTTTGTATGTATGGTGTGTAGACAGTGCGCTGACCTGGATGAGTCTGGTCTTGGGAATGCACAGGAAGTTAACTATGACAGACAGTTTTTTCATGAACTCTGAGGCAATATCTCCTAATCCTGCTCCCTGGAGCCAGTCCAGCACCAGATCCAAGTTTGTACGGATTTGAACAGCCCGAGACCAGGAGAACAGGCCGTCTGTTGGTGAGAAGAGATGTCACAAGATTAGGAATGGGTGAAGT
This sequence comes from Knipowitschia caucasica, assembly GCA_964034765.1. NCBI lineage: Eukaryota > Metazoa > Chordata > Actinopteri > Gobiiformes > Gobiidae > Knipowitschia > Knipowitschia caucasica. Next base: position 20,471,546 of record OZ035829.1, on the reverse strand, counting down.
TTAAGTGACCAAAGTAGACAGATACAAATATACAATGACAATTAGTTTTACAGTTGCTATTGCTATATTGCTATTGTTGGCATGTTTTGTTGTCAGTAAAATTCAAACTAGATTTTGGTAAAAATGAATCTAATAAATGGCTCTTACATAGACACAAATTAGTATTTTTCAATAATAGCTTTACATTTTACATATTATACAGTTTTTTTTTATGTTTTCTCACCTCTTTCTAGCAGCGTGTTGAGCAGTGAGGTGTTGGTGAAGAAGAAGAGGTAGCCAAAGGTTTGCGAGGTGAGTGGAGGTGAGAGGCAGGCTTCTTTGGAGAGCATGAGAGAGCAGCGGTACACCTCCACCAGCCCGGCCACACGCAGAGGTAAGGCCGAAACATCGTCCACGTCCCTCTTGTCCTCTCCCTCCGCACAAGCGTCTTTCTCTTTGTCTTTTTCGTTGCTAGAGAATGGGTTTGTATCCAGGAGCGCAGGCAGCAAAGAGTACAGCGTCTGGGGTCAAAACACAATTATTTATTCAAAAATGTTTGCAAAAATCTGTTTTCTTCAGTTTGTCCTTTGCAGTTCTATCCCACATTAGGTCACTGTAAAAACTGTTGTGAGAAGAAACTCGCAAATTATATTTTTTCTAGGAGCCAAAAGATTCATTGATGATTTGTTTCACTCAATTAAAGGGTCTGGATTCAAAAAGAAGCAGCTCACAGTTCATCATTATCGTTGCACAATTAGTACATTGCAAAGAGTGAAATATTTTGTTAGTAAAGTCCCGAGTCACACTGAATAACCCAAGCATTTTCTGATCCATACTCCAGTTTAATCACACAAGAAAAGACAGAAAAAAATACCCTTGAATAAAAATGTAAACCTGTTTATACATGCACTTTTTTATTATCAATTTATTTAATTTATATATGTATTATTTAAACCTAACAAAAGGTCAGACACGTGCATTTACGCAGCTCCATGGCAAATTCCATCGCAATTAAATATACAACTTTGTACACTTGGTTTTGATTATTAAAGTGAAATGAACCCTGCACGATTCTAAACCAGTTTTAAAGCACATGGGATTGTGTTGTACCGCAGATCGGTTCATACTTTCGTCCTTCATAAATGCAAAGCCTGTGACAATATTTGGCCAAAATACAGCCCTACAATAACGGTTTGGATGGAATCACATCTAATTTTAAAAGCAAATTAGATGTGATTCCTTTAATAGACGGGTTATGATAATAATGCATTTGTTTTATACAGCGCTTTTTTGGGCACTCAAAGATGCTGCACATGTCATTATTCATTCACTCCATACATTGTAGTGTTTAACGACTACTGTAGCCACAGCTGCCCTGGGGCACACTGAAAGAAGCGATGCAACCAGTATGTGCCATCGGCACCTCCGACCACCACCAACCATCTCACCATATCGATACCTGTTTAAATGAGTCTCTCATTTAAATACTAGTTTTACTGTTGTTGGTTAACATCTGGGTATCAGGTTTTTTGTCAAGCCGTCTGCCTAAATGCATCCAAATGACTCAAAGCGGCACAACACAAGACAAACATTCAGAATTCAAGCCACATTTAACACGGCCCTCCCAGAGTTTCTATTTCAGGAGTGTCTTCACCTTAGTGAGATGATACACACATTGCTGAAAGGTGTGCATAATGACATCATCCAGCTGTGCCAGAGCCTCAGAGCAGGTGTCCATGTCAGCCGTCAAAACAGGGTCCCCCGGGGCTGCGGAGAGGCACCATTAGCACAGATTACAGACCAGATGCATGCTCTAATTTTTATGTTGCTGTAGTTGTGCCTTACAGAGATTACAAGGGAAAGGTGTACATCTTTTAGTCAGTCAGCAGTTTTTCATATTATTTTGAAACAACTCCAACTATTGAGCATTATATAAGAGTAGAGAGATGATTGTTATGTCTTCTGTTCCAGTAGTCATTTATTGACGCAAAGGTTACTTCTTTCATTCAAGCTTGTATGGTTTACAAGAAAAAATACACAATTATTATAAGAGCTCAAAAGGATTAGGCAGAGGACATGTGCGCTGACATGCTTGCAATACCACCCCGGGCCGATGGGGGTGGACCCAGAAGAAGAATTAGCCAATGCTAACTTTTAGCATTGGCAAACCTCTCAAAAACGTCTTTACAGGATGGTCCAAAAGTTGGCACTTGGCCCAAAGCTCCGTTCCACATGTGTGTCAATGCTGAGGGGGGTGGATTTTTTTGGACCACTCTAGTTTACTTGCTGTGAATTTTTGAAGTCTCTCGTTCAAATGAATGGAGCTATCGCCAGCTGACGCATGCGCGGGACCACTCGCGGCCATTTTGGATAGCTCCAGTAGAGCACATTTTTGGCCCATTAGTTAGAACGGTGGAGATAGGTGTGGCTCTGTCTGTTAATATATACAGTCTATGTATAAAACACAAACTATTTTTTATTTCTTTGATTTATTTTAGTTTTTTTATTTATTTTTCATTCATATTTATTTATTTGTATGTACTGTATATTTTATATTATCACTAGTTATATCTGTACTTTATCTGTCTCTTAATTGACAAATTTATTTTATGCATGGAGTGTGCTCATAATGCTGACATACAATATTCATGCCTAAACTAGGTATTGTAATAAATGTGATTTATTCAGTTTCACTGTGCTCTATTGAGTGCTGCTGAGTCCTACCTTCAAACTCCCACTCCTTGTCCATCGTTTCCACTTTGACCTGGAAGAAGTTGAGGAGTTCCGTGGCATTGGACATCCAGAACATCAGCGGCCGCAGGTCTGAGGAGAGGGCCTGGACACTGGGCAGGCTGAGCTCACCGTCCTGCTCCGAAGAACTGAGGAAACATAGTTCAGATTTAGTGCTGTAAAGTTTCATCTACATTGTTTTTTTTTTTCTTGTCATTGGATTTCATCTGACAGGTAAAAATCTACTTTTTAAAATGTTGCATTGCTTTTAATGCGCATTTCTTGGGCTTTATGATTGTGTATTTTGTTTATTACATAAATAGTGAACACAAAATGTGTCTTACTTTTGCGTGGGATGCTTATCCCCAAATTCCTTGATGTTATCCTGTGAAGAGAGTTGGACACAGAAGAGAGGTTTGTGGAGGCGGAGGGGAGCAGAGTCTCGCCCTGCAGCCAGGACAATTACAGCACATTTTCCAGCACCGAGGAAGTGACATCAACTCATCCCCACTGCTGCCTGACTGCACCACAGTGCACAGCGGGCCACAACTGCTGCTGTGTACACTTGGCCAAAGAGAAGAGCTGCAGTGCAGTATCTCTCAAGGTATCCTTCAACTGGAGGCTTCTCCAAGTGAAGGGACTTGGGAACCACTGGGACAGCACTGGGCCACAGTGGAGCACACACAACTGCTTGTTTTCCTGGCTGTATCTGTGTTAAATTACCCTCATATATAACTCAGATCACTGTATGCTCAGTGTGACCTTACCCACACAATTTCTTTAATAAGATTAGCTGCTTTCAGAAGTATTTGTGGTGTAAGGGCAGGGTCGAGGTGTTTTGAAGCATGATCAATCATGATTGACAGCAGATATGCCGGAGCCAAAGGCCCGCCCCCAGAGTCTGGAGAAGAATTTTTGGAGATTATTTCCTGAAATAGAAAAATCACATTTTGAAGTTGTTCTCCAACAAAAGGAGGGTACGATAATGTAATTGTTACTTGTAACAAAGTATCTGCATGACGTGGATGGAACTTTAAAATGGCCTCATTGGAGCCAAGGTACTGCCTCAGGGCCTCCTGTCTGTCCACCAGCCCTGAAGGACAGCAGGTGCTGGACACATCAGTCTGCCAAGGCAGGGTCAGAGCCAGGGGAGGAGCAGGGGACACACGAGGGTCTCGGTACAAGAAGAGGAAGTGGTCCCCAAGACCAATGACATCTCCAGGCTTAAGGACAGTCTCTCTGTACACACACACCCCGTTGTGCGTGACCGCCCCTCCTCTGAAGGGCCTCATCAGAGCTGAGAGGAACAGGACAACATGAGCCTCATGTTTTATTGTTTCTCAGCATTCTGCTGCAGTTTACCTTGTCCAGAGGGGGATTCAGGGACAGCAGAGTCTCTGCGTATCAACAAGTGTCGGGCCAGAAGATCAGGAGCTGAAAGAAACGTTTCCACCTTCAGAGGCCTCTTCCCTTTCTTCTCCCTCTCTCTGTCCTTTTCTCTCTCCTTCAACGTTGGCTTTCTCCCAAACACATGCATGTGACCCGTCATGATGTACAAAACAAAGTCCTGCGGAAGACAGGGAGGTCTGTTATCTTGGGAAAAGTGTTATGGTTTACATGAATCTTTCATCTGAAGATGATGCGGTCTGAAGTGTGCCACAGCTTGCAACAATAGACTTATGTGAAGTCATAGAGAGAGGAACACACAGAGACACTGCTGTTTTGTAGAGGCAGGCTACCGAGGCTTTATGTCGCTATGACGATGTTTATGCGGGATGCAGAATGGGAGAGGTCAGCACAGGGATGGAAACACTGATGGTATGCTGCGATTACAGACATGCAGGTCTGATGTCATTTGGGTGTGTGGACCTACACTCAAATCTGCTCAGACAAATTGACTGTTAGACATAAATGCTACTGTATGTGCAAGGATATGTTTGGCACATAGGTCAATCTTTCCCCCAGATTTTTTCGGTGTGGAGGAACATTAAAAGATCATCGCTGGTTTTAATCTGCGACCCGGTTGATCAACTTTTAACTGATAACAAGCTGTTACCTTACTGTGGTCGTAGCCCTGTAATAACAGGAAGTATGGCCGGTCAGTTGGAGGAAGGATCAGACTCTGTGACATCACTTCCAGGTCACAGGTGGAATAGTCCTTCTCTTCTTCTGCAGTCTGATGAGTCCATCCAACTTTGGCTTCAGGCCTGATTCTGACCTGAAAAGTTACAAATATACTCATCGTTAAATGCATCTCTATTGTGACACTGTTATAATAAAGAATTGGTTACTGTGTGGCAGTGAAACACAGGGAGTTTTAACTAGTATTTGGAAAATTCTGTGTGGAGTGGGCAGCACGCTGGTGAAGTGCTGCCCACTCCACCAGCATAGTATCATTGAATATTTGTTTAATTTTATTTAAAGACAATGATCAAGGCAGCATTATGCAGATAATACCTATTCAATGTTGGGCCATAATGAAAAAGGACATTTTCTTTTCTGTGCAGGTGGACACCTCAATTTAAGAGGTTTTTAAAATCTTAAAACATATTTCTCAAGGTATATTCCAGGGAAAAGTTTCTCACCTCTCCTGGCTGTGGGCTGATCATGCTCACTATATTCTTCCTGTCATCCACACTGTGGTTGTTGCGGTTGTTGGTGCCGCGCTGCTCGTTGCTGACGTGGTTACCCTGGCGACGGCGCAGACTCAGGTTCATGTCACTGATGCTCCTCCGCAGCTCTGAGTTTCGGTTTCTGTGACCTCGCTCTTCCTCTGGACCCCCTCCTGAAGCCATCCTACTGCGGCGCCAGCGCACGCCTAAAACAAAAGGGGAACCAGGTCATTTTACGCTTAGATACGTTTCAATAGGGCTGGACACTTTTTATACCTAGTGTTGGGACAAGACTACATATTTTGGACTTCTTTTGGTCTTAAAAGAAGGTCGCAAATTCCATCAAAGTCACATGAATTGTATCTTTTTGTTTGTAATCATGTACTATATGCTAAAAAAGTAAAGCCTTTTGGATGTTGATACAAACAGTGTAAAAAAATGTAAAGACATATCACCATAAAAATTATTTTGAGGCACAATTATTGAGAAGTATAATATCATAACAGGACACTTTGATGGACTGAGCAGATCTGGGGAGAAAGGAATGGACTATATCACAAGTTCTAATATGAATAAACTTCTCCTGCATTGGAACTTCAGCCTTCTTTACCGTACGTATTATTCAACTGGCTTTCATGGCTGCTATTCCTAAGAAAATTATAAGGAGTGATTAGCTTTCCATCACCCCAGGTCCCACCACATTCAACAACTTATTCCTCTTTTTCCAGCAATTTGTGGTGGTCAACTCCTGAAGGCGTGGGATTCCTGCAGTTAAATTTTCCGACTATTCTCTTGGATGTGTTTGAAATTGTGCATGGTACAAATCCTGCAGCCATAATCAATATGTTTTCACATGAACACACCCTGACAGTTCTCTCCATCCCTCTCCCGCTCTCTCTCCCGCTCTCTTTCTTCTCGCTCATACTCGTCTCTTCGGTGGATTTCGAAGCGGCGCTCAAACCCGTCTTTAGGTCTCCACATGTCCACTAACATCAGGGGACATTCCCACGGGGCCACACTTCTCCGGCACTCCGTCTCCCACTTGATCGCTCCATCTGGCTGCTGGATGGGCTTTCCAATGACATCACACAACAGGAAGTCCTCTGGGCTGTATTTCTGAAGAACTACAACAAAACAGGACAAAACAAGTACATAACAGTCTTGAACACATTAAGATGATACTGATTTTATTGTAGAAAAGCTCACACAATAAATGTATCAGTAAGCATAATTCACTACTATTGACACCACAACTCTTTTGTCATATGACTTTCGTTTTTATGCTATGGAAACGCTCTAACTTGATCATTTAAAAAATCCTTCCAGAAAGTGTAAATATGTAGTGAAAAATAGTTTGCTACATATTTTCTTAATCTAATGAAATACACATGCAACTATAGTTGATGCAAAGCTGCCAGGTACTTTGAGCTGAGAGCTGATTGGTTGATGCAGGAGTAATCCACTAATCATCTGAAAATTAATGATGTGCCAAAGACAGAACAGAAGTAAGAAATATGATGACTTTAACCCTCAAACAAGATCTTGAGACTTTTACTTTAGAGTTTGCATTTTAGAATCTGAAATAAAACCTTTATGGAAAAAATATGCATAGATTAAGTTTATCACCAATAAAACACCTACATCAGGCGGTAGAAGTGAAAAAAAAAAAAAAATGCATTTGACTTTTTGTCAACAATAAACATTGTGTGTCACAAATGATGGCACATAGTAAATAATGTCTTTTTACTGGTGAAATTCTTGACTAATTTTGAGGGAATACTTTCATTCTAAAAGGCCGAAAACGGTTCTGCCCTTGATGTAATAAAGGAATAAAGGAAGTACTTAATATGAATGCGGATGGAACTAAAATCATCTCCAACTCTATCTGCTTTTAATAATATATTGTTACCTGTGTCGTCAGTCTCCTCCCTCTCTCGCTCTGTGTAGCGGGTGATGACCTGACAGATGAGCTGTCGGGCTGTAGAGTGCACGCTGGCCAGTAGAGAGCGGTAGTTGGCCCCGCTGGACAGAGCATCTCCATAGATCTTGATCAGGCCGGGGGCAGAAGACGCTCCGGGGGGCAGATAGTGATGTGACGAGGGGGCGGCTGAGTGCGCCCACACCTCCCTGTCCCTCTCACCCACCGCTTTGTCCCGATCACTGTTAGAGCGCCCCCGCAGGAAAAGGTGGGAAAGGCGCTTTGCACGTGACTGTGGAGCCACGGGCCGAGGTCGGAGGAAGGCGGGGGATGGAGAGGGTGACGGGGCGGGGGAAGCCAGGGAGGGTGTGGAAGTGGACAGGGAAGAAGAGGGGGCCGAGGGGACTTCGTGAAGGGAGGTCGCGTCAGAGCTGGTGGTCGACCTGAGGAAGAGAGTGGTCATCAGTGAGTTATGGTCGTCCAAACAGAGTGGACAACAAAGTCTAAAATAACGCAGGGTTTTGAGGAACTGCGCCAGTGGAAGTAATGACGTCACTGTATCCTCCGGCAAAGGCAGCCGGAGGATACAGACTTACACCGTCCATTTTGTAGCTGTAAGTGCTGACTAGAAATAAATGACCATCATAACTAAAAAGATACTATCAGGACTAAAAGTGCTGATGTTGTAGGTCCAAAATTATAAGCTAAACATGAATAAAGCCCGAACCAGATCATAAACAAACCCACAACCACATCTGTACATATTCCCTGAAGCAATCACAGTCAGTCTATTTATCACAGTTCATGATTCCGGTCAAATAAAAAAACTATGGATTTTACCTTTACACACAAAGGCAAAACACACAGAGAATATACAAAGCTTGTTATTAACAGAATACGGCATACTACTGTTTCAGATTTGAGTACAACTACTGGACGAGAGTTGATATGTCTAACACCAATTATATGAACTTATGAACATTTAAGTTTAACCTTCAAGTTATAACATTTACTCATGGAGACACTCTATTGAACAAGTTACAAACCCTAAATGTAGTTCTCTATTTTGGGCCATGTTGTAAGTCTTTACCTTAAAAAAGACTCACCTGACGGAGACAGCACTGGGCCAACGGCGTCCTAACTTGGCAAAGTGTTTTCGGGGAGAGTTGATCCACAAACCGACTGGGAAATGCAGCTTCCTGGCCCGAGGACTGCTGGACTCCTCCATCTGAGAAAAAAAAAAAAACACAAAAACTAAATTGACAAAACTTTGCATTGGACAACAATATAACAATTAAATGAAACCATGAAATTAATGGGAAATATTGTACTTTAATCCAATAAATATAATTCATAGATATAACCTAACAAAAACAATGTATATGTGAGTTGGGTGATAACTGGAAAAAGGATTTGTATATTTTTGGTGTTTGCCAAAAACAATATTAAGCCAATTATAATGTCACCCCCATACCAACATGTGTTGCATTCTATGTTTCAGTTGTTCGTGAAAGAACTGTACAAGTGACCACAAAAGTGCAGGGAAAAATATATAGTTTTTTCATGGTTATTCAAATATTCTCTTTTTGTATTTTGTTGTTGTTGTAACCTATGTATTTGATATCCAAATTTGGCACACATACACTGCATGTGTTTTTGTTTAATCTATTTTATTCAACCACCAAGTTTGCACAATGTAACCTCCTAGTGGTGGATCTGCTAGTATCTAAGTGTATCTTCTCTTTGTTCCACAGTATTGCATTATTCTGACTAGTTTGTGTTGCTTGTGTAGACAGAAGAATATTTGGCTCAATGTGCATTGAATCTATGTAATACGGTATATGACTTTCACTTTCTGAAAAGACTACATGTTTTTTCCAAGAAATTCAATGTCTCTTGATGGAGTCATGACAACAGCAGACCTTATTTTGCTTTGATTCTTTTTTCTTTTGTATTGTTTTATGATACACTGATTTACGCATGATTTACTCTTCTAATTTTCCATTCCCTTCTTCAGCACACCAATTTCATGAGAATAATATAACAATAGATTGAATTCATAAAATCAACAGGAAAAAACAATATTGAAGCAAACAGACAGTATCCTAACCCTAAAAGTATATTCTTTGTGCTGCAAGTTTTCAAACAGGAAGCCTCGAGTCCAGCTGTTGTATCGAACGGAAATACCCCTGACATCGCAGGGACAAGTCCTCTCTTCTCAGAAACATATACTTTTGTACTTGCACTGACTGTGTTTTGTACCACTTAATAATAACATTTACTCGCACTCCCCCTATATTACACCAAGTTCTAATATGTTCAATTCAATTAAATTAATTCTTGTATAGCCCTAAATCACAACAGTAGTTTTCTCAGAGAAAGATAAGTATAAGTAAGAAGTAAGATTGATACTGAAGAGAAATAAGTAATAGAGATATTGAAATGTGTGAGAGAGAGAGCTAAACAATACATGTTTGAGCGGGATTATAACTTACCCAGTCGTTTCTTATGGCCTGTATGGTCTTATGAAATTCTTCTTAACCAGACAAAGTCCAAGTATGTTTACATTAATCCCTGTATATCGCACATCTCTTGTTTTCTGAAGTTACAGTCCATTTTCAGTCGCTTCCCGCTTTAATAAAACCGAATTCTCTGTAACTGAATGAGAACTACTCCCTCTTTCCCTGGTTTCTCTGGTCTATAGATAGAGAAACAGGCCCATTGTTCTAAATGACAGAATTTCCTTCCTTTGTAGTGGACAACACCTATATCCTGACTGCAATAGAGAGAGAGGGATACACTATTTAATGTCAAATTAACAGGTTTTAAACTATTTTAAGTGGGGACACACAAGCTCAAATGTGATTGATATACTTAAATTATTATGCTAAACTATTGTATAATTCAGACTTTTTTTATCTGTTGCTCACTCTGAACTGATTTTGGAATTGCATCATTATCCATGCAGCCAGTGCTGTTTAGATTAAAGAAAAATTTATTCACCCGACAAATTACATCAACAATAAGAAGTTACACTATATAAAGATGGTAATACTTTGGTCTGTCACTGTGTAGCATTAAACCTGTTGTTTATACTTATAATCAAATAGAGGTACGACACGCAGGTTTATTTTGAGTGGATTTGCCTCGCTACATATTTATAGCTTGGCATATACAAAAAAAATGAAGCTTAATAAGCACAATGACATGCTGGGGAGAATTCAGAATCAGGTCCCAGTAAAAACATATCTATTGAGACAAGCAGGTGGAAGAAAAAAATTATAGTCATAAGGCATCTTCAAGTCCAAAAAGTGTTTTTTTTTTCAGGAAAGACAAAAAAGGAAGTGTACCAAGAGGCAGGAAGCTCCAGACACCTGTGATCTTTGACATTGTCCTCAACAGGAAGATGCAGAGAAAGGACCTCCTGTGTCCAACATCAGGGAATAAGTCCAGGGCAAACCACATTGCTGCGTTTGGTACGTCAGGCTCCGGTAAAGCCTGTGTCCTGACCGAAAGAGAAAAAAACAATACTTTTTTGTTTTTTTACCATTCTACAGGCATTTCTACTTTAACATCAAGGTTAGCCCAGTTTGTATAGGTTCAGACACTTGTTGAGGTCCACATGTTTAAACAATAAAAATGTGCCAAGGAAAAATGGAATTAACAAATGTCTTAGTTTTGTGTATGACAATGTTCATTTAGGGTTAGGGTTGAAACAATTTACACTGTTTTATTTACAGTTGGCTATTTAGTAGGTGTTTATTGATTTCTATAGAAAACAGTTTCTATAGAAATCAATAATTTCCTGTTATAATTTATAATATTTGTATAAATCCGTGCTTACAGTAACTGTAAGCACAACTGTATCTGTGACGTCATTTCCGGACCACCATTGCGACTCGCAGTAAGGACATCAGAGGGCAAAGCAACGCGATCGGATCTCATTTAGATGTAAGTAAATGCCTTTTTATTGAGTTCATATTACCAAACTCTATGTTATCAACGTTATGAAGCAAATGTCGTACTGGATTCAGTGACTAGCGGTATGTAGCTACTTCTTTCAGCGCATCCAGCCCTGTTTACATGTCACTTTAGCATTGAGCTAAAGCTATGCTAATAGTTTGATGCAACGCGTGTGTAAATCAGAGCCGCATTTGTTATAACTGAGTCGTTTTGTTGTAATCTCACTTCACTGTTACCAGGATCCATGTGTGGGTTTTGTGCTCCAGCTGTTGTGTGTGTCGTAACACAGACGTCTTTGAATGTTATCAGCTAATGTTGCTAGTTGCAAAGCTAACTTGGTGATCTTGTTTGGTTTTTTTCCCCCAGATCCAAATCTTCACAGCTCCATCATGGCCGATGCTATTGAATCAAAGATCAAGAACTACAGAACCGCCCCGTTTGACTCGAGGTTCCCCAACACGAACCAGACCCGTAACTGTTTCCAAAACTACCTTGGTGAGTAACCATGATGTACATGTTGATAGGTTCAGTTTAAAGCATGTTGTAGTAATCTGGTTTGTTTCCCTGCTGCAGACTTTCATAGGTGCAACAAGGCCCTGTCAGAAAAGGACCAGGACACATCTCCCTGTGACTGGTACCAGAGGGTGTACAAGAGCATCTGCCCCTCAGTATGGGTACGTTTTCAGAATATGTGCTGAGAAAAACACTAATAATCTCCAATATTCGTTTATGTTGATACGTCATCTGAAATATCCGATACTATAATATTTTTAGAATCAAAGACAAGACTGAATTGCACTTTCGTTTAAAGTTCACTGTGAACCTCAAATGTAAAAACAGAAAAGCTAATCATCAATTATAAGACATGTATAAGCTATTAACATTATAGCTGCTATCATTACTATCTTGCATTGTTACATTGTGTACACCACTGTGATAATAGATTGATTTGCACTCAATGAAACAAAACATATTAATTTTTGGAATATATGGTTAGTGGGCCAAATAATTCTGATGAGAGGAAATAGGCCTGGTGTAGCGCAACAATGTTGTCATGTAAGGGTTTATTTGTTTCTAGGCACTTATAGATATTTACCATTATTTGTCCATGTACAAATAAATGGTACAGCTGTGTCATAATTCTGAAAACTCTTTTTAAACATGTCTTTTAACAGTTAAAGGGCAGACTATTAACTGGCATTAAACCTCCAGAACTTGTTTTTAATCTTGTATTTTTCTTCTTAGGTGAATAACTGGGATGAAGGTATCGAGGGCGGCAGTTTTGCTGGAAGAGTTTAACTGCAGACAGCGGTTGACCTTAACTGTCCATTTTAATATTATGTGATCTGCACCCAAACCTCTGTATTTGTGCCTCGGGACATCTTTCATCATAACAATGATATCGTTCTGTTACCTTAAGTCCAACCACGCACAACTTTTCTTGTCAAAAACAAGATGTTTCTCAAGTCCATTTAAATTTATTGTTCACTAAAATATTTCAATATTCAATAAATGGTCTTTTTTTTTTTTGACAAATAAAAGTTGAGACTTAAATGTTGTTTTTCTTAATGGTTTATGAACAATTAAATTGTGTGTTTATAAATATGGAGAGCCACATCTGGTGCAACTCGTATTGCGTAAATGCGCCACATGGGGGTGTAATTTTGCGCTAAACAGCAATGTATCAATCCTGTAGCGGTCCTTTAAAAATTACACATACTCGCACTCGAAGTAATATGTATAATATTTAGCTACTACTTTGTTTCAACAAGGTGCTTGTATCTATGACTTCGTCTTAAGTAAGTTACCCTGTGGTTACAACTCGTAAGGGCCACTCGGTACATCCCATACAAGTTCTAACCACATGAGGGCAGTGTAGTGCTTTCGTATTACCGCAAATATAACTTGGAAGAGTACATTTAGGTCATTTTCCCAAAGCCATGGATCTATGATCAGCCCCTTACACAATCCCAGTAACAGAAACCCTGTAGTTTCTGTGGAATGGAGTACGAATGTAAAGAATGAAGTTTTCAAGCCTATATTCAGTAATGTTTAATCTTTAGAGGATAATGAACAGATTGGGTCTTCCTAAAATATCGCTAACATTTTCACCTGTTTTATCCACACAAAAAAGAAGTTTTGGAAAATACAACATAAGTATCCAATGTATTCTCAAGTGCAGAGTGTTCAGGCTTTTGACGTGTGGTTGGCTCATATCTGGCAACGTCAGGGTTATCTTTTTCCTGTAAACATTTGTGCGCATGAGTCTCTTCCTGTGACACGAGTCTTGATTACAAAATAACATATTTAAAGAAGTTTTGAACAGGCGTCATTGTTTTGAGATAATCCCCTTTTTCATAAGGCAATTACCGCATTGTGAAATGGTAATTATTTTTACAGTGTAGAAAAATATTTGTATAATTATTCTGTTTATTTGTGATCAGAAATGTGACTTTGTATTGCTTGTTTGAGGATGGGTTAGCATCATGAGATCAGTCGTTTTAAAACATACTTATTCTGGTAATAGGCAGACACCTCTTTAGTCTTTATATCAACCCTGCTACCTTTTCCCTTTTCTTTCGGGTAAAGCCTTACAGCAGCAATTACTTTACCCCTAGTTTAAGACCACATCATAACGCAGTTTTAAAACATTATATCAGTGCTGCTCAATACACCCACATTTTTAACCTCTATATTGGTGAAACTAAGCTGGGTAAATTAACTTTCTTTTCCCATAAATAATACTATGTGTTTGTCCTATACAGAAAGAGTCATGTCAAAGATTGGCTGAGTGAAGGTGGTTTGGAGCGACAGTGGCTCAGTTGGTAGAGCATTGGCATTTGAGCCTGAAGGTCTTGGGTACGAGCCCACCATGACACCTTCTCCACCGTCTCCAACTGATGTCTACTGTCACCACTTTGCCTGAAGCCCCCGCTGAAAAACTAAGGCTATGCCATAGAGTAGCCATCCTCCTGTAGACCCACCACCTGCAGGAGAATCAGTGAGGGGCTGGTGCTATGTGTACTGGGTGACATCTCTGGCCACCCCCCCGACCCAGAAATAGATTAAAGGGATGAAAATGGATGGGTGGATCTCTCTTTTTCACTTTTCTGTTTTGAAAAGCTTATCTTAAGGTGTGACAAAGGGCAAAAAAAGCATTTAACCATGTAAAAATAGTGCTAGAACCATACTGTTTTGAGATACAGTATTTGCAGCAATTCCATCCATCCATCCATTTTCTACCCTTTAATCCATTTCTGGGTCAGGGGGGTGGCAGTCAGAGATGCCACCCAAGTCTCATAGCACCAGCCCTATGCAGCAATTCCATGGTCCCAAAATGATCTTGTAGACAATACTTTGCCTGAAATAAACACTGACTTTACTGTAAACTTTATAATATCCAAAACAATCTCCTTTCTAAGAAATTGTAAAATTCCTGAAGGTTTTAAGTGGGCTGTGAAGATTAGTTGATGAAGAATTAGGAAGGCTCCCTGTTTGTTTGCCACCCACTGAGCTGGTCTTATGATTTCTGCATGACCAGGCTTTGTGCTCGCGCCCCCTCCGAGAGCAGGCAGGACAGAGGCACAGAGCCCCCTTTCACCACCATGTCCCGCTCCAACTGCCCCTGTCCCTCTGCTACACGTGGGGTTATGTCAGCAGCCTTTAAACGTTCCACACTGCAGGCCTTTATTATAACGACAAGTGCAAAACCTGCGACAAGTCCCTACAGCACACGTCAGACATCGGCGAAAGAGAAGAATGTATCATGTTCTGTAAGAGTGCACAGGTGTCTTCTGGGGGGGCTGATCCTGTTGGTTCTATCGGTTAGATTTCAAACTACTAGCCTGTAGAACCTTTTCTTCTGAAACTCTGGGTTTGCTTCAATTTAGAGCCTATTTACAAAGTATCGCCACTACATCAGTCCTGTCCTGGCATCACTGCACTGGCACAGAGAATGCAATATGAAATGTAGCATTCATGTATTTGAAGTCTCTGGTTTTGACCTGTTATTTTTCAGAACAAGAGCTGCAGCTAGATAATTTTAGTAATCAGTATTCCATTGATAATACGACAATTCTTCTGATAATCAATTAGTTGTCTGATAATCATTCCCCTAGAGAACATCTTTATTTTATTTTTTTATACTTTATTTTTGAGTTTTTGCCTCACAAGGCAACATTTATGATGCAAAGAAAGGATTACATAGAATAAAAAAATAAGAAAACAATCAAAACAGAAAATAAAGAAGAAAATTAATCCAAAATAATAATAATAATAACAATACAAATAATAAAACAAAATAATAGATAGATAATAAAAAAGAGAACGTCTTCACAGAGAGGACATATTTGACATCATTCTGCTGTCATTATGGAAATACCTGAGTCCTAAAACCTATTCTCAGTATGTTATGTAAGGTTAAAAAATAATCGATTTTTAAAGTAGTTGACAACTATAAGTAGCAATTATTTGGTTAACTTTTTACAGCCCTACTCCCTACAAATTATTTATTTTGGAAAAATGGATACAATTTTATTCAATAATTATTATTGGTTAATCAGTCTTTGGGGCACTGTTGGCACCAGGCAGAACCATGTATGTTGGAATTAACAGCAGGTTGTGTGAAGTTAATCTGTAACAATTTCACATATTTTTAAGTTTAGTTAAAAATATATCTTTCTGACAATCGAGGCGAAAAAAAATTAATCAATGCTTTTTTGTAACTGATTGTTGTGTACTTTGTCGAGTCTGAATAAAATAAAGTACATTTCATTTTAAACAACCTCAAACTCCATTACCAGCCACGGAAAATGTGTTAAGGCATTATATAATTTTCTTTATATGATTGAATTTACATGGAGGCAAGTCTATATGAGTAAGTAAGTCCTATTTATTTATATTGCACACTTCACGGACCAGGGACACAAAAAACTTTACAATTTTGCTGTATGGTAAATTATATGCAAAGCTCACAATGTCACTTTTTGTGCTTCTGTCCAAACAGAGATGACTACGCTTTTCCTGTAAAGATGTACGCAAGCCTGCTAACGTTTGTTTACAAGCAAAAACATGTATCTTTCTGTGAATTGCCATTTCTTTCAATTTTTCCTCTCTGTCCCCTTCTTGTTTTGTAATTGGTTTGACAATCATATTATTATAACAAGCATCAAACCAGGCAATAATAATGTATTTTGCATAGCTGACCTCACTGGTTCATGAGAGGTGGATGCTGTGGGAGGAGTCTGTGGAGATGAATGTGGTGGGTTTACAAACTCTTTCATTTCATTCCATCTTTCCAGCAGTAGGTTTGTCATAACAATTGTATTAACACTTCTCAAAGACATTGGCTGTTTTACTATGTACACACTATGTTTCTATTTGTTCTGTTCAGGTTTTTCTGCTGCTCTTGAGAGACGTGTGCTTAAGTTTAACCTTTGAAGTTGCTACACAGAACTGGAAAGATGCAGCGCATGGAAGATGAAAAGGTAAGTCGACATGTGTTTCCTATGGGCATATCTTTACTTGCCCATCACAAACATCATGCCACATTTCAGGGCACTAAGAATGAAGAAAAATACTGACATTTCTGACAAGCGAATAGATGTAACAACATTTCATCTCCCTGTAGCGCTGTGCATGTCATAAATGGGTTGAGAAGAAAGATGGATAGAAACTGTAAACCCCCTTTTACCTGTAAAAACATTTGCCAGTAACTTTACTAAAATGCAATCCATTCAAATAGCTGTTGTGTTGCAATATTTTTGGTTAATGCTTATATTGAAAAACATTTTGTAACTTGAGTGTACAAATACAGAGGCTGCGGTACTTTTCCTCTTTGGCAATGATAACTTGAAACAGGTCAAGACAATAGCAGTAGGCTAAGTGGCATGTGGCAACCTGTGTTATCAGATCTATCTGTGTCTTCAGATACTCCAAGTATACAACACACAACAGTCCACAAACTAGTGATATAAAACTCTTAATAAATACTAGAATTTGTATATATGTATCTAATTTGGTATATACTGTATGTAACCTCAATGTGTGAAGGGTTTCCCACACCCGTTTGCTCTGCAGAAATTGCACACTTTCTGTGGCTTTTGTTATGAAACGTACAGAGCCGTGAAGTTATGCAGCCGGCTGCTTAAACAGATTTACATCAGATACATTTCACAAACTAACTGAAAACCACAACATTTTATCACTTTTTGCAGTATTTCACCACAAAATCCTTGATTGTGTTTTAAAATTGTTCATGGTCAATGTTTAAAATGTTTTCAACGTTTTGTCACCTAATGTTCCCCAAGAGTTCAGTATTGCACCTCAGTTCAATTATGAAGTTTCCTGCCAGTGTAAGGCCAGTGTTAAGCCATCCATCCATCCATTTTCTACCCTTTAATCCATTTCTGGGTCAGGGGGGTGGCAATCAGAGATGCCACCCAAATCTCATAGCACCAGCCCCTCACTGATCCTCTGCGGGTGGTGAGTCCACAGGAGCTGAGATCTTCCAGCGGGGGCTTTTGGGCAAAGTGGGGTTAAGTGTCTTGCCCAAGGACACAACAACAGCAGTCATCAGTGGGAGTCGGTGAAGAAGGTGTAGAGGTGGGAATTGAACCCACAACCTTCTGGCCTTAAGGCCAATGCTCTACCAACTGAGCTACTGTCGCCCCCAGTGTTAAGCCATCATGGTCATATTCACACAAACCTTTTCTCACATTTTGTTCATATTGTCGTCATAGTAAAACATGATCGTGCATGTCCATACAACAAGTCAGAGTTGCGTAGCTTTACAGACAGAGCCACACCTTTTTTAACATGTAGAAAATAATTCATTCATTACTCAAAACCATTCATACGCAGCACTAGCATTATCTGAGTTTTTGATTTTTTCTCTCTCTCTCTCTCTCTCTCTCTCTCTCTCATATATATATAACCGAACCTTGGGGGACCGAGCTTTCGCCATCTCTGCTCCCACTCTCTGGAACTCCCTCCCCCTCCATCTCAGAAACTCGGACTCTCTAAACTCCTTCAAAAAACAGCTCAAAACTCACCTTTTCCTCCGAGCATTTGATTCTTAGTTTAAACTCTCTACCCTTCTTCCTCACTCTTAGATTTTTAGTTTGTGTGTCTGTCTAAACGTGTGTGATTGTGTCATGAATTTGTGAAGCGTCTTTGAGTTCTTGAAAAGCGCTATATAAAACTGATGTATTATTATTATTATTATATATAAAGTATTTGAGAAAAATAAATAAAAAAACATAGATATAAAGAATAAATTCATGACAAAACCATCCAGTAACAAACGTTGTTTAAGCATTTGTACGCACTATTTGTTTGAACACTTTTATGGACAAAAGGTTCAGTAAGTAACAAATCACAGCTTGATAACAGGACACTATCTCAGACTGGAAACAGTTTGTCACAAGAGAACACAGTGCTTCATTTCCAACATACAGTTTTATAAACAAATACATGTTGGAGCTTTTTGAGAGCTTTGAAAGGAAGTAGGTGCCACACAGATGTGACCATGTATCATGCATTGGTCCCAAATAGAGAATTGGTTGTTGAATTTTCAATATGCAGAGTTTAATTTTAGGTTTATTCATTGGGTTAAATGTTATGTT
Source organism: Knipowitschia caucasica (assembly GCA_964034765.1). Lineage (NCBI taxonomy): Eukaryota > Metazoa > Chordata > Actinopteri > Gobiiformes > Gobiidae > Knipowitschia > Knipowitschia caucasica. The sequence goes on along the minus strand of OZ035829.1, from coordinate 20,452,719 downwards.
ATGTTAAAACACATAGTAATTGCAAACTTTTCCACCACCTAAACAATGATTAGTTACAGCCCTTGTGCATTAGTCTGTTATACCCATTTCTAAATCTCAAAGCAGCAGGGAAAAGTCCACAATAGGATTCAGTGTTATTAACTCAAGGGTTTCCTTTAGCTTCTCAAAGCTGTGGTCCTTCGAGGGTCAGAGTGTAATGTTGTTGATTATTATGTTATCGTTGTTTTTAATCAACTAATAATAATAATAATAGATCTGTTTATAAAGAATTTTCTGGACACTCAAAGATTTTATATTTCATTATACATTCACTTCATGCACAGCGGTGGTAAACTACTACTTTAACCACAGCTGCCCGGGGGCAGAATGACAAAAGCAAGGCTGCTAATCTGAGCCATCAGCCCCTCGACCACCACCAACCATTCACAGACACACCGGACTCATACGAGGCAGTTTGAGTGTGTCGTCTAAAGCTTAAGGCCACAAAAACAGTTTAGTTTCCTGCCCAGCCAGAACAGCACAGTTTTACGATTGTTATTTGTGTATCAGAGAACGCTTCTATGGGTATGGCGAGATTAGGCTTTGACCCTGAAAGCTATTGGATTAAATATATATATATATATATATATATAATGTACTATAAGAAGATAGGATGGAAGGGAAAAAGCTATTCTGGAGGCAACTGGCGATTCTTTTAGTGAAGGACTCACAAGAAGATAATTATTTATTCAATTACGTTAATAGACTTGAGAATACACATGTGAATGTGATTTTTTGTGAACATAATTCATCCTGAAGTATATATATTTACTATATATTTATATTTACCCAGTATCAGTGTAATAATTAATTACGGCTTTGTCCTATGACAAATTCCAGAGTCTGTGAAGTTAATTTGACAATCACTTCAATAATGAATTAATTGGCTTACTTTTACTTTGTTTCATTATAGGCTATGATGCACAATTATAATAATTAGATTTACAAAAAATCTCATCAACTAATAAAATTTGAGCTCGAGTTGTCAACATTTCTTGCATGCACTCAGCACAATACAATGGGTTGTAACAATGAGTTAATATATACAGTCTATGATTGTAACCTGAATGCATCAAACCAGAACAAGAGAGTGAATTGTGAATATCGCCCCAGGAGAAGACAAAAAAAAAACATTGACTAAATTCACATTTATTTTCAAAATGAACAATGAAGGACTTTATTGCATACAACGTTAAACGGTGGATACAGAGGAACTGCAGCTGCTGAAGCGCAAAGCTGAAATCAAGGGACTGAGGGAGAAAGACTCATTGTGTCTAATTACCGGCCTGAGAATAAACAACAGCAGCTTTGTGAATGAAGCAGGAACAGGCCATTCATACAGGATTCATACAGGAGTGATTGGGCATTGACACGCCCACTGGGCATAATGGTGGGGCAAAACGTGTTTTTAATAATATTTTCAAATGTTAGATATTTGTTAACCCATCTTTCAAATTGGAATAAACTAAATTACCATCTGACTTTTTACTGTATACAATATTTCAGTGTTGAAACATTACAGGAAAAGATGAACAACAATTTTAACAATCAGTCATGTTGTAGTTGATTTGCAGCCAGTGTTTGTCTAATTGAGTATTTTCTCACAAAACAGCCAAAGAAGAGCATCACTCCTTACCTTATGTACTGTGTGTCCACCGCTGTCATTGGATCTCTGCAGTTTGGCTACAACACTGGTGTCATCAACGCACCAGAGAAGGTGAGGTGACCAACCTAGGAAAATGCATTTGAATCAGTTAGAGACCATTTTCAATTATATTTAATAATGTTGAGCTAGTGCCATTTCTATAGCATGTATTATGATACTGCTCAACGCTGCCCTCAAGTGGACATTGTACAAAACAATGCCAAAAAGGCTATTCAAATGTTCTAAATTATTTTTATTTAAAAATACTTCCAGTAAGAACCTGCAAAACATTTGGTCAAGTCTTGCATTTACTCTGACCGAATTGTAATTACATGGTTACAAATATTTGTCAGACACTCAAAAGATCTTGACATAAATTCTAATGCTAGTTTATTTCCCCTGCAAACATGTACCGGTAATAAAATAACTACTTTTATTTCTACCTGACAGAAATTGCGTCAGTTTTTCCAAAATGTGTCGTTTGAGCGCTACGGGGAGCCGTTCACTGCAGGTAGAAACACGATGGTCTGGAGTTTTGCTGTTGCCATCTTCAGCGTTGGGGGCATGATTGGGTCTTTTTCTGTTGGAGTGATGGTTGACAAATTTGGAAGGTAAAAATAAAAACTTAAAATACTAGAGATTGAGGAACATATGAAGCCCTGCCTGCAATGCAATACTACAGTAATTTCTTTATCTACCATAGGCGCAAGTCCATGCTCCTGGCTAATATTCTGGCTGTTTTGGGAGGAGGATTTATGGGACTGTCCAGCCTGAGCAGGTCCTATGAGATGGTCATCATCGGGCGTCTGATCATCGGCGTGTTCTGCGGTCTCTGCACCGGACTCACGCCCATGTACATTGGGGAGATCTCCCCCACAGCGCTCAGAGGAGCCTTTGGGACATTGCATCAGCTTGGCGTGGTCATAGGCATCCTCGTTGCACAGGTACATAATCAACTAGAATTAAAGCAGCAAGCAGCGATGCAAGCAGCCATCGCCACTCTCGCAGCCGCCTCCCAGGGCGCCAGTCCCAAAAGTGGAATCCAGTGTAATTCGCAGCCTGATGTAAACAGAATTGTGCATGGAAAAGCTCATTAATAGGATTCAGCGTGCCCCTAGTGGTCACCTGTGGGACATGCATCCTCTGCGTAATGTAGTATTTTGCTCGTACGGATGTAAAGATTTGACTGTGCAATTTTGGTGACGAGCGCTCTGGAGTCATATTAGGTGTGTATTTTCACACCATTTTGTACAGGCCATAATCAATAGTTAGTGATGTGAGTTTCAAACATGGAAAAATTCCCCACTGCCTTGCATGAAAATGGTGAAGAATTTATGACATTTTCTGACAAAATTGTATAAATCCAATCCGTCCTTCCAATGGATGGGAAAATGACATGGTAGAAGTCTCTGATCAAACACAACACCTTGAACTTCCTATAGGTGGCGCTGTTATACTCACAGTTGTGTGTTGTATATTGTTGTGTTCAGGTAAAGCTGTATTTGTGAATTCATTTCTAGCTTCGTCGGACAAACTGTGAAGAATTTCTAACTTTGTATTATATAACTTAAATCCAATCCTAATAACAATCCTAGATTGTTAAATGACATGGTAGAAGTCCGTATGAAGAAAAACAAGAACAAGTTTGACTCAAAAAATGAAAAGTCAAAAATTGAATCCTTTTGGCGGAAAATAAATAAATAATATGAAACCAACGAATAACGACGTATTACAAAAATACAGTCCTCACATGCATAGTGCAGTTGTGTTTTTTGAGAAGACACTTCATCAACCCCCCATCCTGTATGAAAGGCTGTGTGAAAAAATGGTCTTGCACTCCGAAGTTATACATGTTGTTGTTTGTTTAAGATCTTTGGCCTGGAGTTCTTGCTGGGCTCAGACATGCTGTGGCCACTGCTGCTGGCTTTGACAATTCTGCCAGCGGTTCTTCAGTCCATCATGTTACCCTTCTGTCCAGAGAGCCCACGGTACCTCCTCATCGTTCTCAACAAAGAGGAAGAGGCCAGAAAGGGTCAGTTTGGCAATATACTGCAGCTATTTAACTTCCATCCTCAGCAAATAAATATAAATGATCGTATACCTTTTCCTGGCGCAGAATCAGGGGCAGCAGTAATATGATTTATAAAGACCGATTTATAGGTGGATAGATAGATTGATACTTTATCGATCCCCGGAGGAGAAATTCAGGTGTCTAGTAGCAGCAAAAATTAAACTGATAATTCTAAAAAGCTAATAATAGTATTAATCAGCTACAGGCCTTCAGGTCACAGCAGCAGAGATGGAGAAGCCTCTGGATGGAGAAGGACAGGTCACAGCAGCAGATGTTGCGTAGCCTCTGGATGTAGCACGACTGGTCACAGTAGCAGAGGTGGAGTAGCCTCTGGGTGGAGCAGGATGGGTCACAGCAGCAGAGGTGGAGTAGCCTCTGGGTGGAGCAGAACAGGTCAAAAGGTGTAGTACCCGGTTGGTTTGGATAATTTTCTCTGCTCTTGTCAAAACCATGAACACTGTACTGCAGCAAACAGCTCAAGCAAAAAAAAGAGGAAAAAAAGGCAGACATAAACTCTATGTGAGTGTTTTTATGAGCCAAGGCACATTTCTTTCATTGAAAAAATCTCTCGGCACACCACTAGGAGAAAATGTAAAATATACTCTGTAGCCTATATTTACAATATAAAGTCATTCTCATCAAAGTGCGTAAATCCAGGCCTTGACATTAAGCTTTGTTTAATATTTCTCAATAAAATGAGTCAACAAGAGTTTGGGAATAAAGTGGCAATAACTGTGTGGAACAAAAACATACAATAATCCACTCTCAGCCCAAAAAGTAAAATAATGGGTCAGAGGGCTCCAGTGTATGCAAAATAATAATACAAAAATGGCCTGCTGTGTGTTCTGTTTGATTTGCTCACAACCTTTTACTTATGTGCACAAATAACATTCATTGTCAATGCATGGGGAAAATGATGGTATCCAAGCTTTAAATTTGGGAGTTTTGGTTGTGCTTCGGCAGGAGACACAGGAGAAACACCAACTCGTGGTCCTGAACACGAGGACCACGAGTCCGTGTTTTCCCAGGGTCAGAGTGAAGGATGTGAATCCTGTTCAGAAATGGCATAATTGTTAATTCCTGTTCAAAAACGTCAAAATCACTTTCACTTCTCACTCGCCACAACGCTCCCCGCTACCTGTTACTTGGTTGTATGAAGAAGTATTACATGGTTACTCCACAGTTCAAAACTAGCCAGCACTCGTCAACGGTGGATGCATTTATTTTTAGACAAAGTAGGCGAATTTCTCACGGCACATCATACTGGCAGTGTTGACAGTGGTTGAAAAACACTGCTCTATGTTATAAATCACTTTGAACATGCATCTCTTCTCTGGGTCCCTCTAGCCGTAGAGCGGCTGCGTGGCCATGAGGACGTCAATGACGATGTTCAGGAGATGAAGGGGGAGGCTCTGAAGATGTCCATGGAAAAGAAGGTCACAATAGCAGAGCTTTTCCGATCTCCTGTTTATCGCCAGCCCATTATCATTGCCATCGTCCTACAGCTCTCTCAGCAACTGTCTGGCATCAACGCAGTGAGTGCCTGACCTATAGAATGTATATAGAAGGGAATGCTAACCCCCTAGCTGAATGAAGCTCAATGGAGAAGTGCTCGTGGATGAAGTTTTGCTCCTACTCCCCCTGCTCCTATTGACTTACATTGACAAGAAGACTCCTCTAGCTCAGAAATTGTTTGTGTCACAATCTGTGGCATTACGCTCTCTGGTGTTTATATTTTGATTTTCTTAGCAGCTTTCCTTAGCAACTGCCCCTGTTACGGCATCATACTAACACCACCGGAAAAAAATGCCCATATAAGGACATTCCTCTCCAGCTAGCCTATGTTCACATCGGCCTCTTCACTACACATTATGCGTGATGTCAGGACTTGGTCAGTCCACTCCTAATATGCAGTCTATGTGGCCAACAAGGCTTCAGTTCCACCTAACCACTTAGTAGCTGGAAGGAGTTCAAACTGTATATCTTAGCTAAAAGTTCACAAGACATATTTTAGAATATCTTTACAGAATTAATTTGAGCTGAGGGACAAGTCAGAAAAATTATAGGATGTGCCAGTAATTATCAAGATGACACAAAAATGACATGCAGTTTATCATGCAGCAACATGTCTGCATTAAAGTAGTAATGTGTAAGATTTTCTTGTCAAGTCATCATTAAATATTGTCAAAAGGCATAAATAAACCATGCTCTTTTTGAATACTTCTTTAACTGATAACAGTAGTTCAGCCGAGATATTTGAATTTCAAAATTTGTTTTACAGCCCCTAAATCTTGTTATTGTTTTCATTTTGATGTCCCGCCCTCCACCGTTTTACCAATCAGAAATTCTGTGATCTGGGTTGCCAGAACTCATTGCGTCGAGCCAATGTCACTGGCAAATTAACATAAAGCCGCAGTACAAAAAAGGTCTTGTTATGATTCTCAAATCATTAATGACAAAACAAGGAATGAAACAAGGATTTCAATCGGGCCATTGTGAAAAAGGTGTTGGTTATAGATTTGTTGTTGACAAAACTCTTGTCTATTCAGATATTATGGTCCCAGCTGGATTTGTCTGCATATCTGGCAACCTGAGTCAGGGAGAGTGGGAGAGGTTGCAGCACCACTTTTGGCCAGATTTTTACATACTGTACTGCTCCTTTAAGACAAAACCACTTGTGGAACCAAACTTGAAACAAATTTCACGTGTGGCAAGGATAATTTCTTCCTCCTTGTTCGGAGGATAAGCCCAGAGAGATGAATCATCTTGTTTTCAAGGGGGTCCTCAAAACTGCATCAATTGACAGATACACAAAATCAGACACTAATTGTGTAATTCTTTAAAAAAAACATGTCTATCTTTCAGTGCAATAGAGGCTCGTGCTTCCATTTATATTAAGACAATGTAGTTTACAAGTTTATTGCAATAGTTTACATGGGAGTTTACAACAACCGCAGGATTAAAGGCTCGCACTGGGACACGAGTTTAACCTTGAACAAACATCCATTACCAAACTCAACCCATACACAAAGCAACCTTTCTCTCATGCAAAGTCATAAACGCATAATTTATTTAGCTACTGTCTTGTCAAATAACACATTGTTTAAAGGAAGGATATTCTTGCCTTTAGGTATTTTACTATTCTACCAGCATATTTGAAACGGCTGGAGTGACTCAACCCATCTACGCCACAATCGGAGCTGGAGTTGTCAATACTGTCTTCACTGTGGTCTCTGTAAGTGCTCTTTCTTTTGTTCTTTTAAATATTACAATCCCCGATTTGAGTCAATATTTATTTATTTTTTCTTGATCTACGAAGCTCTTCCTGGTTGAAAGGGCAGGACGAAGAACCTTGCACCTGATTGGCTTGGCAGGAATGGCAGTCTGTGCACTGCTTATGACCATTTCCCTCGCTTTGGTGGTAAGAGGCCATACATAAATGAACTTGTTTTCAGACATAAACCCTGTTTATACACTTGAGCAAGAATAATTTATACTTCTACTTGTGTAATAACATTGCTGTTACTTGAGTATGATTTTTGAATGATCACACTTAGACTCACTACTAACATTACTAGTTAGTAGTAGTAGTAGTAGTAGTTAGTATTAATGTTACTTAAGGGATAGTATAACTTTTAAATAGCACAGGGATATTATAACTGCGTAATTTGAGAATATTTCCTTAAACTTTTTTTTTCCTGAGCAGAAGACGAACCCGGCCATGAGTTACCTGGCCATCGTAGCCATCTTTGGGTTTGTGGCGAGTTTTGAGATGGGTCCAGGTCCAATCCCGTGGTTCATTGTGGCTGAGCTATTTTCCCAAGGGCCGCGACCGGCTGCGATGGCTGTATCCGGCTTGTCCAACTGGACCGCCAACTTCCTGGTTGGACTGGGCTTTCCCAAACTGGCAGTGAGCATTCTCTTCTCTGATCTATAGTGAAAAAATGGTCAAATGTAATAATGGACATTTTGGTCAGATTATTTTGAACATTGAGTAAGCCTACGTCAATTCAACACTTTAAAGTCCATTTGTTATATCCCTATATTTGAGACTGAGATCAATAAAAACTCCTCAAAATAAAATCCTACTACAAATAGTATACGTTCCATGTTGCTTAAAAAAACTGCTCTCCACTGACTCCAATCCCGTCTCTCATTGTTTCAGGAAATTTGTGATGCCTATGTCTTCCTCATCTTTGTGGTGCTGCTCATCTTCTTCTTCATCTTCACCTTCCTGCGTGTGCCTGAGACCAAAGGGCGGACTTTTGACGACATTGCCCAGGGATTTGCTGCGAGTGCTGGGAAAACTCCGGCCTCCCCAGCTCCAGAGGCTGTGCTAGTGGCCGATGGCAAAGATCCTGCTCCCATGTCCCCCAACGACAAAGTGCCTATGGTCGACCTACCTCTGGATAAGCAGTGATGATGCTAATTAACGATGTGATGCAGGGCTAATCACAATCAAGCAGCTTCCGTCAACAGGGTAGGACTAGGCCTTTCACTTGAAGACAGTTTAAGGTGCACTTCAAACATTTTCAGCTGAAGGATACACTTTCTATTCGATACTATGGGACGCTCAGTAAAGACATAATCATGGAGACAAACATGCAAGGCTGGGAACCTGAGAATATTTGTATACTGTATGTTGTGCAGTTCAAAACGATTTGACACTCAGCAGCATGGGCATTCCCAGGCTAAAGTCCACAGGTTTTAAACAACTATTTATCAAGAGATATTATTGGAATATTAGTGGAAAAGCAATATAAAATAGTGATTGATGGCATTCATAAAACCCTTTGTAGAAAAAATTAGAGATAGCCTTCAGGGCGGCATTTTTGGGTCTGCTTTTGAAACGGTTTATACTATGGAATGAAGAAAGAGGGACTAAAACCTTCATATTCATTCCATTCTACTGTAGATTATACAAATATTCTGTTCCCTATTAGCAAGTGTGCTCTCCCTCTGAAAAGTTACAACATGCACTATTAATGTACAACTTAATTGCAAAGCTTTGAACAAATATTTAATTGCTAAATGCTCAAGGAATGTGACAGTGAAGGGAGTGCATTCTTAGAGGGCTGTGCTCGCTCTGATGGTTTTGAAAAGTTTGAAAAGTGCTCATAAACTTGTTGCGTTGAATTATTGAGATGTTGGTGGTATGCGCAAGGAAGTGAGGAATGAACTAGTTATGTTTCGCCGCATTTGAATCAAGTGCTGCCTTTGCTACGATTGAGATTTTTCAAATTGCGAACAATCAGAACGCTTTGTTAAAATCTATAACTTGGAGAAAGGTTTGGTTAAACTGAGACAAAAGCTTTTAACTGGTGTGTCATCATTTGTTGACATTTAAATGGGAGCTTCATGCATATTGCCTCTTAAGAGGATCAACATATGCTCAGAGTTAAGACCTGGGCCCTAACTGCCCCCAGTGTTTAAAAAGCTGTAGGATTTGGGGTTTAATGTATTGAGGTCAAGCTCCAAAAGCTGGTTTTGGAGCATCTAGCTGACCCAAAAAGTCGCTGCCAGGAGATGGGACCAATGTTGTCTTGAGGAGATAGAAATACACTGAAGAATGCCACAGGTTTTTCATTTTTGTGGGATTGAATTTACAAGATATTTGTTTAAACTCCCCCTAATGAAACTAGTGCCAGTAATAACATGAGATTAGATAGTCATGGGCATTTGGCTCCTGAAGCATTAACCTTACAATCCTTATTGTATTTTATATCTCTGCACATCAATGGTACTGTACTTCTAAAACGCATTTAATTTCAACAAACTTTATAAAGTCTATATGAAATGCACAGTTGCTTCAGTTGACTCACAAGTGAGGGATGTTAAAAATGAGCATTGGCAGGCTGAATGTGAAAGGTCAAAAGACACTAAAAGTAGAGTGATATATTTGTATTTATTGTAATGCACAAAGCCTGTTTTATGTGTTGAAAATGTGTGAAATTATGTGTAAAATGTCAAATCTAACTGAACTCGTTTTGTATGTAATGATTGAGGATGCCTTGTGGATACAGTACATTGCTGGAACTAGATGCACTGACTTGAGCATAATTATTGATCTAATGTAAGAAATAGGGATACACTTGTTTATATATAATTTCATCTTAATATCAAAAGTCTTACAATACACTGTTATGGACAAACGTATCTACACTTAATGCACTGGTTTGCTGCTGCAATATAAATCAATTACTCGCTACTAAACCATTGCAAATTGAATGTTTTGAATTATGAAAGTGATAAGAAAAAAAATATGCTTAAAAAGACAATTAGATCTCAGAATTATCACCATTTTAATACTAATAATTTGAACATGGTTACATCCCTAGTCAATGTTCTATCTCCATATTGCAAAAACATTCTACTCCTACTGTTGCTGTTATTAATACAAATCGTGGTATTCTGTCTGTTTTTTGTTTATGCACATTTTGCCCTTTTGAGTTTTTGGATGGAGAAAACAAATGCCAGGGTGGATGAGACAAAAAAAAACTGGACCTTTGCGACTATCAATAAACAGATGCTTTTAAGTTGTGATAAAAGAGGTGATGCGTATGATTTGTAAGGCACATCAGTTTTAGTAGATTTACTCAGTGGGGCTTCCTCAAAAGACAGAGTCACACACAGATGGCCGCCTTGAATGGTTACAGTAACAATTATTTGTCATAAAGTATGGAAGTAGTGTGTAGGAATGTGTGTTTGAATCTGAACATTAATATCAAACTTCTCAGAGAATATTATTGTCTTTTGAAATGCGTCAAGAGGGACAATCTTCATGTCATATCTCTGGCCTATCATTTCTTGATTCAAATTGTGTCCCCTAACCCGTGGACTGTAAAAATCATAAGAAGATAAGTTTGGTTTCGAATTTGTAGCACTATGTCATGTTAATGTACTAGATCTTAAGCGAATACCACACTCCCCTTGAACTTTTAAATTTTGTATTAACGTATCAGCTACTCTTAAAGGTTAAAGGTGCTAAAGCATGTTCACCGGTGTGTTAGTTTTAAATGGTCTAGAAATTGCCATTCGTTTACCTTCTGCACCCCAAGCATTCAGAGTACAAAGCCGTGGGCCCCCGGGTGCCTGGGAATGGGGCCATGGAACTGTGTCGACCAGGGGAAAGCAGCATCTCCCCACGAGAGTCTACTGAAGTCTTCCTCATCTAGGGAACTGGAGCATGAAGAGCTGACAACAAGCTGCAGTAGCACAATGCGGCCAGTGGGTGGAGCTGCGATGTGTGCGCTCTGTCTACGTTCACATTCAGATCCAGCCTGGAGATGCCTGTATGAGCAAACTCTGAGTTAGTTGAATGTGGCTCAAAGAAGTATTTCAGGGATTCAGCTGGAATGAACAGAGAAAATATTCAATTTACTATGATGTATAATAGAAACCACTGAACACGTTTTCAGGTCATCATAAAAAAGAGACTTTAAAGCAAAACTCCTCTAAAATATGCATTGAAACGATACAAAAGTTGGATGAGATTTTTTTAGGCTTGTATACTAATATTTTAAAAAACACAAAGCCCCAGTATTCCTGCAAAAGCACATGTTGTGTTGAGGTTAAAATATCAATATAATTCATAATCTATATAAACATATATGTTTCTCTTTGCAATTTACTCATGTATGTATTTTCTTTTTTCTAATTCAAAATTACAGCACTAATCTAACACATGTTTGTCATAGTACTATATTTCAACGCATTTTGAAAACATCTTGATAATGTTAAAACCTTTTGATAAACAGAATCCAGTCACTTTAAAATTATAAATAAATACATAACAGTATTAAATCTGAATGAGACAATATTAATCCATTAGGAGCACTGATGTGTGAAGTAAACCTGGGATACAGCACTAAACCAGACCATGTGTGAGACAAAATATTTGCTTTGTTTTGAGTGTATTATCAGTAAGTCCGGTTTGTTGCTTGCCAGTTCGTTCTTTTCACAAAAATTAATGTGTGAAGCTGTGAGGGAGATCACGGAAAGATGCAATGAATGACTAAACGAGTGTGTTATTAATGCTCCTATTGTTTTAACTGCTGTTCCTACTACACCCTCTGTAAATATTGCATATAATTCATCCCTCATTTTGAATTTAAATGTTCTTTGTGTTTGTCATGTTCTCCAGGTCTAAAAGAACATTTTACCGTTGGGGAGCATTTGTATGGGGCGCTAAAAAGCATAACCCTTATTGAAAAAGCATAAAATTTATTGAAAAAGCATAACATTTATTGCAAAAGCTAGTTATTTTGCAATAAACTGTATGGCCTGAACAGTATACATGTACTTAAGCTGTAAGATACAGGTGCTCCTTCTTAAAAGTAGGTGGTGCAGTTTTCTTTCATTAGGGCTGGCAGATGTTGATAAAAAAAAAAGTCATGATATAATTCCTGTGAACAAAGGCTTTTTTATTTATGAATCATCATCATTTACACATTTTCTGTTTTCTGGAGCTCAGTGTTTTTTTCATTAGCTTCTTTATTAATTTCAGTATCTTATTTTGTCCATAGCCTAATGCTGCATTACACACACACATTCATAGCAAACATTTAATTAAAATTCCCAATTGCTAATTTGCATTGTTCACTTTTCTTTATTAGGGTACTTTTTGAGAAATAGTTTTTATACTTTTTTCACATCATTATCTTACATTATTAGTTGAGTTATTGTGCAAATATTACAGATATTGATCTTGTTTTCAGCCCTGCATGGATTTGACTAATGACGCCATGTTGAATTATTTTTATTCACGACCTTTAAGCATTACAAAAAAAGCAGAAAATTGTGTAACAAATGTTTGCCTTATATCACCCATCCCTATGCCTGGGGCGTCACAAGAGCCCATAAGCCAAAAATGTTCTTTCACTGCTTTCATCCACTCATCACTCCATCTATCCACCCCCAGTCCTCGTCTCTCTCTGTGATGAAGAGCGCGGCTGAGCAGGCTCCTCCTCCACCCTCCCTCACCCCACACACGGCTCCCCTCTCCCTCTCTCTGTCAGTGTCATTCAGTTGTGGACATGTGGAGTATCTTACTGGCGCTCTGTGTGGTTTTCCAGCCCAATTTAGCCGAGGAAGGTAAGAAAATCCCTACACAAAATAAAACTCAAAGCAGAATTAATGATCTTGCATTAAAATAAATGCATACCTTAATCAGCACATTTCCACTTATGCACTTGCTTTGCTACTTGTAAGAGTATAGCTATATGCCTCTCAAGGAAATTTCGAATATAGCAAAAAGTAGTAGAAATATGTACAAGTTTGCAACTAAATGGTGCTGAAATAATTTTTTTAAGGGAAATTATGTGGATTGTACACATAATTGTATGTGTACAATACAATACCTTCGCCAGTTTTGAAGGTCTTGTTTGAGGTTAATTTTTTGTATCCAAAAAGTACAGAATTGTAATTTCTTGCAAGATTACAAGCTAGACTTCTCTTTATTCTCTTTATTGCAACTTTTGCCACAGCTTTCTTATCATCAATCAGTTAATTTTCTGATCACCAAACCAACGTTTTCTTTCAGATAGTTTCCCAGCAAACCGGCTGCCACGTCCCTTTCTTTCACAATGTTACTGTTGTGTGCCTAGTAGCCTATAGTAAAATAAGTGCTATGGCTCAGGAGCATGCCAGGACCTATCAAAGTCTCCACCGGAGATTAGGGAAATACTACATGAAGACAAAGAATGATAAAAAGTTGCGTAACCTGTTTCTATGCGTCGCTCATGTCCTCACCAATGTGTCAAGAGGTGATCCCTGACCCCGCTCATCTGCATCCCCCTCCCCGGATAGCTCTGTTTGTCTGCAGCCTGCCAACAGAAAAGAAAATAGTGGAATTATTTTAGAATTGGTATTGGTCCATAAGGGGTAGATGACAAATTACCATAAATGTTACATCTGGTCATTATCAAATAGTAAAGTGATGACACGATGATTATGAAGTGCAGTGGATCAGCTTCCAATAACATTTTTGAATCACAAAATGAAAGTCCTAGTTTAAACACTCTACTCTTTTAAAATATTATCTTTATACTACTATTATGTTTTCCTAATTCTCTCGGGACATGACACAGCTGAATCAAAACTTCAATGTACTGCATCTCCTGGACTTGCATTGAACTAACTGCATCTTTTCTTTTTCATTCAGCTCTATACCCTCCCACTTCTCTTTGAGCAAATCAAACTACTTTGAGTGCTAGACTTGTCCATAGTAAAAAATACATCCGTCTGTCTAAGCGTCTGCTGGCCATTTAATAAGTGTCTTTTTATTGGCGCGTGCTTGTGTAAAACCTAAGCCTATACATAGCTTACACATTCACCACCAACACTTGAGAGGGTTTGTACTCCTCTGGCAAATCCAGTGAAAGGCCAAGGAAGCACGTTACAAAAGGTAACTGTTCACTGTGTTTCAGTAAGACTACATGAGGATAGTTTTAATGGTATTTCTTGTGCTGCCAATTCTTGTTGGACTTATCTGACATAAATGCACAATATCAGCAAAATACAATTATAAAAAGTCCATTATAGGTCCAGTAAAATCCAGTACGTGACGACACATGGATCATAAATATCATTAATATTGCTGCAGCATCATCGTGCCCAATTTTTCACAACTGACTTATTAGGACACAGGTTTTCTAAAGACCACTTTAATTAATTACCTTTACATTTTTGAAGGCCTATAGCTGCTTCAATATTAGGCGAGTTTCGATATCTCATGTTTGCGTAGAAACTCAAGTAGCTACTTGGATCAATGTCTGCTGGAATTAAAAATAAATCAATTGAAGACTAGACCTATAAAGTCCAGTTTTTCACATTTGTGTGTGAAGAAGATGTTGCCAAAAATACATGTGAAAACTAGTGATAAAATAGAAGTCAGAATCAAGCTCTTTTGAGAGTAAGGAACCAGTTATTCTAGTTAAATTGTAACTAACCATGCTTTTAATTAAATCAGATACCATTGAGGCATCAAGCATAATTGTTTGTTCTCCTATATTCTTGTAACCAATGATGAAAGAATTGTATTTCCATGACTCTGACAATCCATGTTTTCACCACAGACTATTTAATAACTTAGTTCACTGATGTTTTGTTCCTCATTCAAAGCATGTACAATACCTTAACAAATGTACTTACAAATAAACAACCCCTACAAAAATGCTACTAACGTCAAAGAACCAGAGAAAATGTCTTAGTTTCATGTTTTGTCGGAGGTATGTTGTGGGGCAGGCTCATACAGAGCTGATGAGATTTGTGACAGATGGCTTGGACAAAGATGAGACAGGACAACGCAGAGGAAAAGAGAGGCAGCCACACTACTGCCCTACTGACTCCTCGGGCGTAATTGAAATAGAGCTCACAGCTTAATACAGTATTAACCCAATAGCATGAAGGTCCAAATAAATCCACAAATGAACCAGGCATTCCGTTATGGTGCGCACCAGAGGATTTGGTGTCTGCCTCAGCTTTCATCACAGTGAAGTGTCTGGACCAACTGGCTGCTAATTCATTTACTGTCATATTAGTCAAGTCTGTTTAGCAGCAGTTTATCTGTGTCCTGTGTAACAACTAGGGGTGGGAACCTCACGATACGATACGATACACGCTACAAAGCTCACGATAACGATAATATCACAATAACGATTTTATCACGATACGACGATTATTGATATTGCTACGGCCCTGAGCCTACATATTGCTCCCTGTTTTTGTATTTTGTGTGTGTGTGTGGAAACCTCATGTCTGAAGATCCCTGGCCTGTCATTGGTCATTCACTGGCCCTCCCGCCTCCCGGAGGTTGTGACTCGGGTGCTGATTGGAGGAGCGGCGGTGCACCTGGCCGGTCCATCTCCCCCACCTGGAGTCAGTCTCCACTTAAGGCCACACTCCACACCTGTTCGAGGCTGCCAGCCTGTGTGTGTGGCTGGTATGCCATTGTGCTTCTGTCCTTATGAAAGTGTCTGTCAGTGTCACAGTGGTGGCACTGACTTTTAGACAGTCCTTATGGTCCTTATAGCTTTTAGTTGGTTTGTCTCTCTTTATTTGTCACTTCGAGGTTTTGTTTTTGTGACACTTCGCTTTTGTTGAGACAGCAGTAGGTTTAGTGTTAAGTTCTAGGTGGCTTAGTGTTAAGTGTTTAGTGTAGGTTTATTTTGGTAACGTTGAGTTACCCCCTTATGTCCTGTGGTGTCCTTTTGATTTGTTTCCTTATCATTTACTTGCCTTTTATTAAATACTTGCTTTTCCATTCAACATCTTGGTTTTAATTTGTTACCTCCCTCACCCTAGCTGAGCCTGGTCAGAAATATACAATTTGCAAATTTATGGCATAAATAAAAGAAAAATTACTCTTTATTTCATGATAAATAGAATGGAAACGCTTAATGTAGCCATATATTAAGTATTGATACCAATTCAAAAAAAAAACTTGGCAAATGCATATTGATAATCGAATCGCGGGAGAAAGTATCGCGATATATCAAAAAAACGATATATCGTCACACCCCTAGTAACAACAAGAGATAAAGACATTCAGCTATAAGACCCACAATACGGCACGGGGCTGAGTGGATAGCGGCACGGTGGCTGGGAGTGGGCGGCACGGTGGCTGAGTGGATAGCACTCTCGCCTCTCAGCAAGAAGGTCCTGGGTTCGAATCCCGGTCGGACCAGGGTCTTTCTGAGTGGAGTTTGCATGTTCTCCCCGTGTCTGCGTAGGTTTCCTCCGGGTACTCCGGTTTCCCCTACCACTAAAAATATGTCCAATAGTTCTGGCATTAGTACAGGCGCCTCCTGTACTGGCGACCCTGCTCCCATCTCTGTGTGGAGTGAGAGACAAATGCCCAAAAAAATTAACAATTGTAAACCGCTTTGAGACTCAGATCTGCAGTGAAAAGGCGGTATATAAATAAATAAAGATTACTTACTTACTTACTTACAATTGAAATGAGAGTGAGACTAGAAATTAAAAACATTAAACATGAGTGTTCAAAGTTCTATGCTTTAGTTTAACTAAAAGTTTTTCTAACATGTTTGTTTTTCTCTTAAGTAATGCTAAAGGGTTATAGACTTTAGCCTAACACTCAAGACTTATCACTGGCCTGTGATCAGTTTTATGAGATAAAAGATTGTGATGAGACAGTATGTATATGCAGGCCAATTTAAGTCATTCTTATCTTATTGTTATCTTATTTTGTTTGATAAATTAATGTAGTAAAATGAAAATAAAATAACGTGAGTGACAAATGATATCACTGTATATTTTATTTTTATAATATGACGTACTCCCCAGCCATAGGCTCTGGGATTGCGTGTTAACATTGGATTAAGGGAGCATATTTAACGGGCAGACAGCGCAGGAGGAGGCACACCTGATGCCCCACAGCACTGCCCTCATGGATGAGTGGAGCATCGGTGAAGCTCACTCAGCTAAACATATCACACCTCTTTTCATTAGTGAAACCTGACCCTCATTAGGATAAATGTGTGCCCTTTCAACAAGAAACAGAAAGGCCCATGTTAAATACAAGATGTTGTACATCACAAATGGTTTAGTTCCGGGTTCTAGGTTTTAAACATTTCCCAGTTATATGTTGTCTATGTTTCCAACCCAGACAAACCAAACATTTTCATTCTATAAACAAATGCAAATGTTTGGATTAGATTGTATTCTGATAGTGACATTCTATTTATATTGCAGAAACATACCCAACAGATTTTAACATTTGATGGAAGGTTCTTGACATTTGAACAAAACATTAGAGAGGTAACCAAAGATAAGCTGTGTTGCAGATGAAGAAATGAAAAAAAAAAACGCCTTTATAAGCAATTTCTGACAATTCACATCGCCATATCATTATTTTAAAATTGCAGCTCTAAAAGCCTGGCAAAGTAATTACTTAAACATTGAAAACATAATGATTTTTTTTAAAAACTCAGGGCTGAATGTCCATTTCATGACATTTCATAACTCAATTAAATTATCTTAACTCTTAAATCCATTGTTTACTATCGCTCCTAAATACCAGTGGAGACAGAAAAAGTCAAGTGCATTGCTAACTGGCTAACATGTAGCATATGGATAAGGTATTCAGGGGAGTAGCTTACTTGACTCACAGCCTTCAAATTTAGCTAAAAAAACAAGAAAACCATTTCTCACAGTGCAGATTAGCGATATTAGCATTAACGCTAACTCAAGAGTCAGAACTCAAAACACATGCAAACATGCAGCTCCTCCGAAAACACTTGAACTTACCTCATCGAATCTCATCAGGCAAGCTCTTTTCTTACCTCTATATTTGCATGTGGCTAGAATACTAACTTTTGACCTGTTGCGATTTGATAATGTTAAATTATGTTGTGTTATGGTAGTGGATATTGTAGATGTTAATGTGGCTAACGCTAGCTTGTGCAATGACTCGGCTAATGATCCATGCTAATCTCCGTTCATTCACTTTTTTATTTTGAGTCATGCGCTTCCCTTTTTCTTTCTTTTTTTTCTATATTTCAATATATCTAGTTGCTATACCTTATTTTTTAAATGTATTTACCAGTTTACAATTGTTTACATATTATTTTAGCATTTGTAATAACAGTAAACTAAGAATTAATCAAGGGCAATTTGGTTTCAGAATTATGAATGATCTAATAACCTATCATTTTAAAGGTAGGAAGTTGACTTTCCCTGAAACCCATAGCTAAAACAAGTCTATAAAAGGGTCAGTAGGTACTAGGTGGAATATCATTACATAATATTAGGTGACTGACCATTTGACATACTGCTTTTACAACTGATTTGGGCTCTGTGCAGTGGTGATTATGACATTAGGCACTTTCCCTCTGATGAATCACACATTTGTGTAGAGAGAGGTCATACCCCGAGGCGGCTGACTCTCAAAGCTTTCTGCTCTCTGTCAGTGTGGTCATAGTGGCTCAGGGCAGTGTCGATGACTGCATGGACCCGCAACAAGCGAGGGTCGTCCTTCTCCAAGGGGAAATCATACAGGGCTAAGATTGTGCGGCTGGTTCTATTATACTGTGACTTTCCAGCTGTCAACATACCCTTAACTTTATGGTGATGATGGCTTACATGCATTTTGGCAACTATAACAATATACAGTATATACAAAAGTACAGAGAAAAATCAGAATTCTGTACTTTTGTTTGAGTTTGAGGTTGTGTTTTCCTTGCCAATGCAGGGGGGTCATGGGATTATCCGAGACATTTTTTGACATTCATGGTCATTGGTTAACCGTTGACCAATTACTCTTATATTCTTATTATTCTTTCTTATGTGTTCTAATTTGTGTTTCTAGTTTGTTTGTTTTTATTCTGCTGTTGGCAAATCAACAATTTCAGGACTCCCTGCGAGAACTGCTGTTATGTTTTTTTTATATGAATTTTTATTGAAATATACAAACTAGAGTATTCTTTATCCCGAATTGATTAGTTATTTTTTAGAGCACACATTTGGAATGGCATAAGCCATATTATTATTTTTCATCTTATTTAATCTGAATTAATAGTGGATCCTACTATTTTTATATATTTTCCAGATCAGCATTGAGCAGTATCAAGGTAAGCATATTAATATAGACAGTAGGTCAAAGTGAGTGCACTGAGTGTGTGTTACTGTCTATTAGTCTTGCTGGTGAGATAAAGACATGAATGAATCTCATAGGTGTGATGAAAGATCCTTTTCTCTGTAGTTTCACAGTGAAGCAGTCGTAGGCGTCTTAAACATGTGAGTGCTGCTGACAAATGACCTAGAAGATTATTGTGAATGACGCAGGATTAGTAATAGCTCCTTTTTCTTGTTTTCTGTTCGAGAACTTTTGAATCCCTTCATTTTTCAGACAGTAAACAGAATCTAGACAAAAATATTGAGGGAATATCATGTTTTAAAATGCTTTTTAATCCAAGCAGTAAATAGAATATCATTAAGTTAAAGATACAACACATTTTATGTTGTACTATAATTAATATTCACTTATCTCGTGTTGTGTTCTCCTCATTGTTATTGTTCTGCAACTTCTTATGCAACAGTGAAATTTTCCCACCGTGAGACAAATACATTTCCTTAAATTGCAACTAGTGCCTCTGGATGTAGGGTTTATGAATGTAGCTACCTGTTATTAAGGTTAAGATATCCTTTATTTGTTCCACTGAAGAAGATGACATATCTGGGATCGCGTCTTAAATTCAGACAGAAGACATGTTTTATTGTCGATGGTAGAGACAGCACGAACAAAGCACACGATCACAGAAACAATAGAATGCAAGTGTATTATACAGAGCGGAGGCATGGAGACCTCCAATCAGCAGCTTCCACGGTGTGCTTGTAGCTTGGCCTTCAGATAGACAAAACAAGGGAAAAGTACAGGCTTCTGCACATTGATAGAATGATGACTTTAACTTTAACAAAAGTTGCTTCAAAGTGTTATGAAATCTCATATTCCCCCCTCTGGTCATACATTCACGTGTGACCATCAGGATCGATAAACAGCAACATAACATCATAACTCAATACTTCAAAAACTCATAAACTCGGTACTTCAAAAAACTCAGAACTCGGAATACTTCAAAAACTCAGAAAACTCATAAAACATGTTCAGATCTTTCATAAAACTTGTCAACAATCTTCAGTAAAATACCAAACTTCATCAGTCGATGGTGGTTCCAGATATTGCTTTGAAAACAGTCTCTCCCACTTCTCCGTGTTGGATTCTTCAGGCTGCATTTGTGTCGAGCCATGAATTCTTCTGTGACGTGTCTTTCAATCACTCGTTTCAGCTTCAGTGTCCAGATTCAGCAATTCAATTCAGTCCAAATTATGTCCAAATTCAGAAATCCAGATTGTTCCAAATGATGTCCAAATTGTGTAATCCAATGGTTCCAAATGGTGTCCATGCAAAAGAGGACGCTGGTGTTGTCCATGTCTCAGCAGCTCACAGCCTGACTGGAATCAGGGGCTGTGCAGATTGTCCATGTGTGCTGGTCCAGATGCATGGTTTCGCTTGAGGTTTCTCAGTTTTGGCTTAAAAAAAAAACACATTTTTTGTGTAAAAAAAAAGGTCTTCTGTTCTGTAGATGTTACAGACAATGCCCGCATCCTCCACCACCTGAAGAAGATGACATATCTGGGATCGCGTCTTAAATTCAGACAGAAGACATATTTTATTGTCGATGGTAGAGACAGCACGAACAAAGCACACGGTCACAGAAACAATAGAATGCAAGTGTATTATACAGAGCGGAGGCATGGAGACCTCCAATCAGCAGCTTCCACGGTGTGCTTGTAGCTTGGCCTTCAGATAGACAAAACAAGGGAAAAGTACAGGCTTCTGCACATTGATAGAATGATGACTTTAACTTTAACAAAAGTTGCTTCAAAGTGTTATGAAATCTCATACCACTCTGGGTAAATTTCAGTGTTTCATCACAAATTACAGAACAGTAGGAATGAGGAGTGCACTAGATAAGTATAGCACAACTGTACTTGAAAGGTTTTTTAATGATCTTAATAAGAGCAAAGAATAAATGAAATACTGTCTACTCTGATTCTGGAAATATATACAGTACTTGTATGTGTCCATGTGTAGATAAACTCCCTTTTAGATGTGCCCATTGCTGCTCATTTCACTTATTTGTCACAAAAAAACCCTTGCTGTGGGTTTGTCTTATTTGGATGAGACTTTTCAAAAACTCCTGACTTGTCCATGTATGCTTATTTCTGGAATTGCGTTAATCCCCTGGTCCTCCTCCGCGTCTCGGTGCATCTCTGTGGTTGTGGCTCAGTGTTGGAGTAAACTCGCCTTTCAGAGGCTGTGGGCGGGAGAAGTGGAACAGTAGAAATGATGAAAGTGAGTGGACCAAAGAAAAGGTTGAACAATTATACCAGTTTATATATCCACCTGGTGTGGCTATATATATGTGGCTGGAGTAGCTTTATTCCACTACTACTTGTTGCAGAAGTGAGCTGAGTGATCACAATATTATATGCATTGTTTTGCTGTACTTTTTAATAACAAGAAAAATGCCTTCAATTAATCAATTCCTAATAATTTCAGTCTAATCAAATTTAAGACCTCTGGTCTGGACTGGATCAGTAGAGCACTTCCATTTCCTTTTTTCTTACATTATAAATGAATATCTCCTGAACATTTTTCAACGCCTTTTCAACGGGCTGCAGAGTATATTGGGAAAATATAGTTATTTATATTATTGCGATACTGGCAAGTGTAACGTTGAAATCGAATTGCAAGATGTGCAATAAGTGTATACATCTTTTGGTTTTTTTCATACATATTCAGTACTTTGCCATGTGCTGCCAGAACAAGCCCACCTAATCTCGCCCCATTCTTTAGATTACCTTTTAAGTTATGTTTGAAAAAAAGATGCTGTATGGTGAGCAATGGAGTACAAAAGACCAAACAGTGTGGCATTCATGTGACAGTGCTTACATGCGTGTAACTTGTTGTACTGTGTTAAAAGTGCATTTGGTCTGGTCCCACTGGCTGCCGCTGTTAAAGCATATTACACGCTCCCACACTCAGGCCCTTGTGTTAATATTAACACTCTCCACGTCTCCATGGAACGCAGAGTGTCTGAAAAATGTGCGCTGAAGTAGCTTTAACCAGCAGCAAAGAAGCGCGACACGAGCGACAGAACTCCACTTAGGCATGGAGTGGGGATGGATGTATGCATGGGCACACAGGAGCCAAGAGGGTCAGTGAGCTGAAGAGGAAACTCGGGCGGTGGAGGACAGGGCTAGCTAATACAGGTCACCTCTAAAACGCTGCTGATGCCACTCACACCCACACACAAAAACAAAATCCAGCACATTTACATGCACAAAGAGTACAAACAAATTAGGGAAAAGACTGCTCTTGAGTCAATGTGATTCATGTTTGTCTCCTCCTTAGGGAAAATGTATTCATTGCATAGTCCTGTTGATGTTTTTATATTAGTTGTTCTTCTCTTTAAAGTTTGTCCCGGTTACATCATGTTTAGAGGTGGTTGTATAAAAAAATGTTGACACAAACAAGGTCACATAATTTGTTGGCTTTTTAGTTTTGATTATAGCACACACTCATTGCAGGGAAAATGCGTCTCCAATCTCTAAGAATATTTTTCCATCCCGTATTGCATTTTTTTATTGTCATCATAAAATATAAATATTGCAGATTATTTGAGAGTGTGCAAAATTGTTCTACCTGTCCTCTGCAATATGTCCGTGCCATCATGGAAACAGGAATCCATCGATGGAATGTGTTAGAGCATTTAGAAAGTTCAGGCTGAATAGGATGCGTATTCATATTTGCTGTGAAATAAATACAAGGGAGACCTTATGGTTTGTTACAAGTGCTAGATATAGTAATAATACCCATAAAGGCCCAGAAAATTGTCTATTCAATCATATCTAACGGTCATGTGTATGAATTAGGAAAACGTTGTTGCTGTCTTTGGACAGTTTATGTCTTATGAGTCTGGTATGCGTGAACTTCCGTGAAGTAGTTCAGTTTTGGTGGTCGGATGGGCCAATGACTCAAAGCTTTCTTTCTGTCAGTCTTTCCCAGGGCAGTTGTGGCTACGAGTCTACAAAGGGAATGAAGTCCATGTGAAACATAATTGAGAGTAAAAGAAGTGAAATATATATGCATGTTTATTATCAAATGCAAATCTTAAACTTATTTAGCTGTTGTGTCAACAGAATGCATTTGTTCCTTGTCTGATTACTCATAGTGGAAGGAAGAGTGATCTTTGCCTGGGCATGGCATAGTCTGGCCGGGCTGTGAGCACTCCAGTGGCAGTGGAGAGGACCAGTTAATACTGGTCACCTCTAAAATGCAGCTCACGCCATTCATACCCACAAAAAACAAAGAACCACCAACAGCACTGTATTTATATGCACAAACACAAGCCCAGCAGCCTCCTTTTCTCTGAAAGCTCATATAATCCACCTCTCTACATTCTGCTGTCTACTCCTCTCCCCTCCAGGTTTTACAAAAGGCCCAAACAAACAACAGAACTGGCATCAATTATGGAGCAGATGAATAAAACACATGTGTATGAAGAGTGAGGGGACAGGGGACAGGACCGCAAAGGGACCACAGAGAAGAGTAAAGAGCCATCAGGGAGCCGTGCATTACCAGGCTGCACTCAGGACTAGAGCAGAGTCAGCAAACGCAGAGCTGTCAGCAAAGTTTGAGACCAGGAGAACACAGGAACTATCTGAAGTCTTAAATGCTCCTATTTTTGTACTCAAGGAAAATCTGTCTTCTTATAGTGAATATTATTCTCAGGGGACAGTGAGCGGTCATACCAGAGGGTATTGTATCAGATTGATATTACACATTTGCCTCATTGCCCAAATATCTGCCAATACCATTTTTCCCTATGTCTTGAACCAGCATGCACAGATTTGGAAGAAGAATGTTAAATTAGGGTAATTGAAAGTATTGAAAATCTATATGTAAGGGATAATGTACTGTATGGAACAAATTATTAGAAAGTAAGTACTGACAGAATTATCTTAAAAAAAGGAAAATAAGTACCGACAGGGCGAACCGGACTGAATCAGACCCTCCCTCTCGTCTGATTCTGCCCTGGAGTACCTCTACATTATCCCTTACTTATTGAGCGGAGCTTCACCATGGCTATATGTGTGGCCACACCATAGATCTACAGTATAATGATAATGGGCCACACTAACGTGGCTAGGTGAGTAACAGCTAGGCTAGATACTTATTTATATTAAACTGGACGTCCCCGTTGAAAGTGCAGTTGGAAATGAGGAATGGTGGTGTATCTCTGGGTAAGTTGACTCTATTAACCTCAGGAGCGATTCCCCCAGCTTTTCTTGCAGAGACAAAATTAGAGTCGCTGAAAAAGCTTGTTGACGAAGTGGCCAGACTACTTGCGAAGTGATCTGACACACGTGAATTACAAGCACGAATGTCGTTGCCATTGGCAGCGGCCATTATTGGTTTCAGTGGCCCGTTATCAAAAAATAATGACCGGTAGAACATTTTGAAATTACATTCAAATCAATGGAGCGTTCTACTTCTACTGTGAAGAGCCATATAATTATACAAACCAGTATACTCAATTGAGCAAATATGGACAAAAAATAATGAAAAACATGAACAGCAATATATTGGACATTCCTTGTGAGCAATTTTAAAATATGTTTAAAATTTTAAAGAAGGCTCGAAAAGGTCCCAACTTTGTTAGATCACAAATATCAAGACATGAATTTGTATCAAAATACATCAATAATGGAGTTCACTTGGTGTTTTGGCAGTAAAACAAATATTGTATTATAAAGTTTTTTGTTTTCTTTTTTGATAAATGTTTATTTAAAATGTAAAATGTTATTTTTTGTCCCACAGCTCGCCCAGCCCTAGTATCAAGTTATGAGTCTATTCATGATCGAAATCGAGTCTGAAATGTTAGTTTGTAAAGGTTTGTGACAGTGCTACAGTATATACTCCAGTGTATATATGTTATTCTGGATTCTTGCCCTACATCTTAGTAAACCGCACTATATATGGTACAAGACTTGGAAAGAGTATAGCGAACATGAGCCCGTGGGTCCCAAGCTTCAACAGAGGCAGGATAAGTAGCTGAAATATTCATGTTTAAATAGTTTCCCATATTTTATTTACGCTTGACTCGCCCTGAAGCAAAGGGTTAATTGAAATTGGAATGACACGCTGTTCCTTGCCTTGGTATCTGATGAAAACGGCAATGATATTTGATTCTGTTGACAATCAGAGGAGGGCTGGAGGTAGGGCTGGGCATCGTGGGAACAAATCAATGGGCAATTCCCATGTAATTCTCATTTCAGCTTGTTTTATTCCTTATAACTGTTACTTAATCAAGATGTTAACTCATGAAGATGGTTCCAGATTCATTAAAACTTACTCTGCTTTACCGTGCTCAGTTAAAACATTTCAGTCTGCAATCAATATTAAGAAAACCTAACCCTGAATAGTGTTTCAATATCAAATCTGCCTGCCGCCTGCTTCAAAGTTACATATTTGTATGACATCACACAGTGAGGACACTTGAGAATACTATTACAATATATAATTTCCATATGAAGATCAATACAATGACATTTGGATGCTGTGGTGTTACTAATAACTTAAGCACATAAGTTTGACTTTATTGGAGTTTTGATTACTGGCACTCTTGGACAATAAAAAAACATCAAATGTGAACTAGTTCCCTTTTGATTAATTTTCTTTAGTTCTTTTATCTATTCAAATTAGTTCCTACTTATT
Source organism: Knipowitschia caucasica (assembly GCA_964034765.1). NCBI lineage: Eukaryota > Metazoa > Chordata > Actinopteri > Gobiiformes > Gobiidae > Knipowitschia > Knipowitschia caucasica. The sequence goes on along the minus strand of OZ035829.1, from coordinate 20,426,661 downwards.
TATTTTGTTTCTTTATTTTTTCTATGGTGCCGCGAAAAGTTTATGAGCCAATCTCAGCTCTAGGCTCTATCACAACTTTTCCTCTTTCTGATGTCTGTGGCTTTGCCTTTTCTGTCATAGTCCATTTGTATTCTTTTCTCTTCACAAATGGCATCAGTCTGAACCCATGGAAGAAGTGTGAAGACAGATTGACATAAAGACAGGCTCGTGTGGGTGCAGCCGATGGGAGGAGGGACTGAATGACAGATTTGAGGCTCCATCTGCGGGTTTCATACTAAAGATGAGTTTACAAAAATAGATAGATGAATCAGATTTGGGAACAAAATGGGACTATAGCTTATTAGTTTAGGAGCCTTTTTTCTTCCTATAGAAATCCATTAAATAACGTTTAATATTATGACTACAATAAATATCCACATCATTCAAAAACTGAGCGTTTTTTTGTCTGTAATTTTTATTCAGCTCAGGTCGTTTATTAAATGGACAAATCCAAAGAATAGTTTACTACGATTATCTCGTTTGGGTCCATGGCATTAAAGTACTCTCCATCTTATCCTTCATCGCAATATTTTTCCAAGGCAATATATCAACCATCAATATGTTATTTTAATGCAATATGGAAATTGTTGCAATTCCTTGAAGATAGACGCAGACAGGGAAAAGAGCCATCTCTCTGGGACATTGATTTTCTCTGTCTGTTCCGATCACAGCCAACAGTAGTGGTGATGAACATATGCAGATATTATGTTCCTACTGCTCTTTGTCTGCTTGTCACAGCCAGAACAAAAGGTCTTTTTGTGGTATACAGTTGTATGATGTGAAAGAACGATGGATTCAAATTGTAGAGAAGACGTGTGTGTTTGTAAATACAAATAGAGACAGCCAGCTCTGCTCTGAATGGCTCTTTAGGTGATCAGAGTAATACAATGGATGGAGGAGCTACACATTTTCCTCATTAGCTCCATCTGTTCAGTCTGCTGCACTGCAAAAAGTAATACACTGGTTAAATTGACAATTATGTTTTCAGTGAGAGACTTTAACACGCCTGTAAAGCGCTTTACAAGTGCAAGCCACTATTACTATTATTATTACATTATTTTTCTAATTTGTTTAATTGGTTTAATTGGCTTCCAGAATACAAAAACACTGCTTAAAGTAGGCAGAGCTGAAACGGCTCATAGTTTAAAAAAAATAAACCCGTGTAAATGTATCCGTCCACACCACACAAAGATGAAGAAGAATCTAATTCACCTGAGAGAGTACAGTACATCCCAGGCCTGAGGGGGCGTTGTGAGTCTGTGACAGAAACACCAAATCAGACAATCAAATGTCCCCAAAAAATACTCACAATATATTTCTTAAATGGTTTTGAACAAATACACTTATCATTATTTTTTTCTGGATTAGATAAAAGTACTAGAAAAGCGATGATGGATTGTTGAAAAATAGCTCTTTAACTGAATTGGTCATTTATACCAAAGATGATATTTTTGCAGTGTGAATCTGCAGCTGATGTTTTTGCCACCTCTGCGTATGTGACAAAGTTTGGCCGGCGCTCTGTCCCGTCTCTTTGGCTGAGTGGAGCGAAGACGGTGCCAGACTGGAGCAGGGCAGCCTCCGCGGTTTGGAATACTAATGGAAAACTGAAGACTCTTCCATGTGTCTGCACGCAGCGCTCAACATCTGAGATTTCCCTTTTCCTCTTGAAGCACTTAAACCATAAAGTAAATTATGCCCAAATGCACTCCAGTGCTCAGGGCAGATATTTTCTCTGTTATTAGGCTGAATGATTATGTAAAAAATAGTTGATTTTGTGAGATATTTTATTCACAGATCACTGCATATCTATCTAGGAGAAGTAGCAGTAGTAGAAGTTTTATTTGAGCAGTTTTAGAATGTATTTCTTTACAGGTACAGTACATATAATTCAAGAAAAAAGCTCAAAAGGAGAAGGCAGAAGCAAAAAGCTTTTTGGTGCCTTCCCCATTATCAATACCACATTTAAGCAACTGCAAAAAGATTCATATTGACATTTGTATTTATTTATTTTATTTAACCTTTATTTAACCAGGAGAAGCTCATTGAGATTAATCATCTCTTTTTCAAGATCATAATCAAAAATATAAACTGCTAAATGCGAAAACTCACTTTTAAGAACGTGTTCAGTTAGCCCTTCCGTTTTGTTTTGTTTTGTGTACAGATTTTATTCTACATTTTCCCCACTGTGTTTAGACTTTGAAGGAAGACATGCAGCTGAGATCAACACATTCTGTCATTCATCATTCTAGCTGAATGTCCTTTTTCTAAGACAACCAGCCTGAAAAACATGAACTAAGGATCGGGGAATCAGGAACATTTGATAATTGTATCGTACCTAAAAGTAAATACACACTGTGAACTCTAAACAGACTCTATGGCATCTCTCTCAGCTGACATCATAAGGCGTCATCCTTCTCTTCTCAGCACGAGGCGACAGACGCAGCTCTGGCCTTTAAAGTCAGAAGACACGACCTTTAATCGCAGCGCGCCATCAGCACAATCAGCCTCATCCTTTACACACTGAGACATGACACTGGAGCGCACCACAGCATCACAGCACTTATCGTTTCTGACAGAGGAACACCACTGAAGCCATTCTTGCCTTTATCACGATGAATGGTCGGCTTCAGACTCAGTGTAACAAAAGTCAAGTATCTTCTGGGGTTCTAGGATTGAATGATTTAGCAATCGATCAGTTGTTTTTTTAACCTTATATTGACTTTAAAATGCTGCCAAGAGGTTTTATGCCTCGGATAATTCCATAATGTTAATGTTCTCAATGTAACAAGTCATCTCTATCAAGTTCTGCAGGGACATTGCTGGATCATTGTTTTGGTCAAATGTATTTAAAAAATACAATATTCACTAACCCTTTCTCGATCAAACAACTAATCGATTAATCTAAAGAATGATTGGCCAAGTTATCAATTATCAAAATCATTTTTGGTTACTTTTTTGGGGTTTTTTTTCCAGAAAATTGAGAAGCGTTGCGTATAGTGTCTATTATGTATCACAAAGCAGATATGTATCAATGCCTTTATTTACCTTGGAAAGACATTTGCACAGTAAAAATGAAATCACTTTTGAATGTTTTGCAGTGATGTTGCTGGACACATCAGAGTCGACCTCGGAGCTGGGCTGGATCACATATCCGGACACAGGGGTGAGTTTTGTCCCTGCAGTTCTTATTTTCTGTGCTGCTGCTATAAAGCCAGTCCAATATGTGTATCTTATGGTCTGAGGGTGTCAAGTTGGATGGATTTAATTCTACTCTCTCCTTTTTTCATATATATAATTCACGGCAGTTTCTCATCATTGTCTGAAGAATGTAGAATCAGAATCTCCAGAGTTAGACAAGTGCGTTCATAGCGTTTGTTGCGTGTTCCTCTTGAAAAGTAATAATCCGCCTGTTCATAATGTCAAAGCTTTTATTTGATTGTATTCACTGTATAAAAATACTATGGAGCTTTTATTTGTAACTATATTGATAATTGATTAGTTGGCAGACTGTTTATTTAAATAATTGAAGAGTTGTTTTTCAAGACCAATGAATATTCCACTGAAAAACACCTTCATGGAAACAATTGGTAAAAATGACATATTTAAAACACTTTTCCATTTCTTTTAGCCATAAATCTGTGTATGATTCAAAAAACAATTACTCAATTCACTAATTCAATGATGGATTAGTTGCAAATCTATTAACTTGTTACAACTCTGTATAAGAGAATGTGGACTCACTCTTGCAAAAAAGTCGACTTGTGTATCCTTGGCTTGCAACATTCAGAACTATTTTAGTGTTGTATTGATTTAGCAGAAGTCAGTGCTTCAATCCAGTTCTTACTCACATAGTTTTTGTGGTGAATAAAAGCATTTGTTCTCTGAGCCCAGAATGTTGAGGTGTTAAATACTGTGGGCCGCTCTCCTTTGCTTCACTGTTAAGCTGCAGATTCTTGCTTGGCCTACTCCTCTCCCCCTCTCCCCCTCTCCAAAGACCCTTCATGTTTAAGTGTGCGTGTGGTTGCGTGACTGTGCCAGGGTCAACTCTCGGGTCAGTTAAAATCATTGGTCTGTAAGTGATTGTGGCTGAGACCTAATATGGCTCCTAATTACACATCACTGACATTGTCATCTACATATAAAGTCTATAAAATATTCAAAGTACATCTGAGAGGGGAGTCAGCGCTGTGAAGTGTTGTGCCACTGGCAGCGCTATCGGCAAAGGACTGGATTCAAAGAAATAATTTAATGTGTAATCCCTCCGCAATTTTCACTGCACCACACCCAGAGCCGTATACAATTTACAACTAGTATAAAAAATAAAGATTACTAAATCTTGTTTGGTTTTAATAGGTAATTACAGATTAATCAAATATATTCATTTAAAACTACTCTTCAAAATCAACAAAAAGCAAATGGTAAAATGAACAGATGTACACAGTGTGAAAAAGGGTGGGACAGAGTAAATGTTTGGCTCCAACCCTTTTCACTTAGGCCCCGCTTAGTCAGAGACGCTGCAGTGACGTTGCAAAGCAATTAGCAAGAAAAATTACACATAATAAGTTGTACTTTGTGAGGTTTTTAATTCATTTTCTTTTAATGCAACCAACCCTTTCTACTTGCCACACATTCCTGCTTTTATTCTTTTTTTTTTATCATTTAACAAAATGTTCATTCAAGTCAATTATGAAAAATGTTGCAGAATTATTCACAGGGATTTTCTCCCTAAAAATTTTGAAGCCTGCAAATCGTTGGCCCATAAAAACGATGAGGCATCAACCACATGCATCTTCAAAGCCCAAAGTAAACAGTAGTGTCTGTTCCACACATCTGGCAGACTCCCTCCTCTCACCAAAGCTGCCGCTGCAAGCCGCCATTATCACCCTGGTGCGGGCCTCTGCCTTGGATCATAATTGTACACGAGGCTTCATTAATTAGTGGCTGATGTACTTTTGGGATTGGTGAACCATGCTGGCAGCTGCAGACCAAGGACGTGGTGTATTCATCCGGTTAGTCTGTGCGTGAGAGGGTGTGACACAGGGTGAGATTTGCATGACTTTTTTCTCCTTTCCTTTACAGTCCAGGGATAGGACGTGCTTCTGAGATGGGGATATGGTTATTTGACTCCAGGGCTCCTAGCTGAAAGAAGAACAGACAGGGGTGGGAGTGAAGGAGAGAAAGCAGAGGGAAATATAGATAGAGTGAACGAGGGAAGTGGGTGAGTCTTTTTTAAACCCAGTCCTCTTCAGAAAGCTTCAGGCGTTCTTTTCTTTTCTTGGCTTTTGTTGTACATTTTCTTTCAACTTAACTGACAAGCTGCAATATCTGTTCGTTGTTCACTGCCTCCTCCCCAAATGGAGTATGTCTTAACTATTGTGTTTTGGAATAGTTTTACTTTCAGTTTTATTTATCATGTATCCATGACTTTTTAACAATAAGTCTGATTGGATACTTCGGTCCACAATTGTGCTGAGATTTTAGGAAAACAAAGTCACTCTGAGGAGGCTGCAGGAGAGGAACAAAGGAGTGAAAGACCTCAGACTGTTCCATCCTATTAATGACAACATACCAATATTACAACAAAAATACAGTCCAATGAGTGGACTGTATTGGACATCACCCCATCCTCATAGAGAGAGATCACTTACTGTTTGTGACTGTTAACTCTTGGTGAATAATTATGAAAATAATGATGTGAGCCTTGACTGCTGAAGAGTCTTAAGAATGATAGAGTCTGTATTTTTAAAGTCATCGGCTACATTACCATTTACCCATTTGCGTTTCATTGATTGAATCCTTTGCACCATGGACACGTGCTGTGGACAGCTCCAAATAAACATGGTACACATGTCAACAAAGGTCATAGTTCGCTGTTGGACGGACAGCCAGTGAGTGGGGTTCCACTTTGTGGCAATCATATTTTTGGCAGCCGTCAAAAGCCCTGCCAAGAGAACCCTAGATTGGTCCTGTTATGGCCTGAGAACAAACCACTAAGAAATCTGTCAAAATCAATGAAATGTTAATGATTATAACATTATATAACTTTATGAGTTATAACGAGCCTTATCCTATAGCTCAAGATAGTAACCAAGCCCTGCTCATACACACACATGCTTCAAGTAATTTTGAGTGATACCTTATATAAGAATTTCAATCTGAAGAGACCAAAGACACGATAAATACATTAAAATGATTTATTTGTTTGGCGCATTGACCCCGGCAGTGACACTTGCAGCTATGAGATCGATTGCAGCTGAGATGATCTCAGATCCCCCGGGGTCAATCACTGGTGGTGGCTAGAGTATGGTGTGAATGGGGCGTAGGCGGAGCAGGAGCCGGAGTGGGAGCCTAGAGCGGGAGCCAGAGCGGGAGCCAAGAGCCAGAGGGGGTGCTGGGGAGGTGGTGGGTGTTTAAGAGCCTCAGGAAGCGTTGTTTGTCAGGAAGTGGCTGCCTTTTAAACTGCCCGCTTTGCTCTGAGAGGGTTGGCAGGAGGCTGGCCTGGCTGTGTGATTGGCTGAGGCTCGAGGCTGGCAGAGCTGTGTGATTGGCTGAGGCTCGAGGCTGGCAGGCACTCGGTCTTTCAGTCTGAACATCCGCTTGAGCTTCATAATAATAACATTTGAGCTGAATGCTAAGGCTTCCCGCAGAGTTTCTTTAAAAAAAAAAAACATTTTTACAGTCTTGGTAAGTATTCAGTCCAACTTGTGCATTTGCATATGTCCTATAGTGTTTGTGTCCTGGGCTCCTCCCGGCATCACAAACACTCTCACGACTCTGGAATTTCGGTTCAAATTAAATCACAAAGATGAGTCGTTCCAGTTCTTCTTCCTCCAAAGTTTCAATGTTTACTGGCCCCAAATGAAAGCAGAATCAGGGAGGGAGAATGCTGGGGCATTGAGGGTAAAGGCTTGAGATGCAGCAATAACATTGTAATGAGGTCTGTTGATGTTGTTATCATCCGTGTGTTTGTTGTCCTGAACCTGTTGTTGTTGTTGATGATGTGTGTGTGTTGCTTTTGTCTTTTTAAATCAATGAATAATTTATAAACCATAAAGATGATAAAAAGATGAAGAATAATATTGTCATTTATGAGCTTTTAACCATGTTACAACATTATGGTTCCCTGATGAAAAACATTCAATACATACAGTACATAGAAAGATTTAGCTACTACCTAATTCTGATTGCAATGTATTGGCAGATGAGCTCATGGGCAATGTTGCTTGAGGCTGTCATAAAAATCCAAATATTTCAACATTGATAGCAGCTCAATATTCTTGCATTTGCCAATGGTCATGCAAGAATTTCAAAAATCTTTTGCACACACTTGAAGTCCAAAGAAACATGTTGTGAAATGAACCCCATTTAAAGTGGTAGATCCACGTTCAAAGTGCCTTGTCTAAGTTTTAACAACTTGTGGGAAGATGTTGAGCGCCATTTAATTGAGCAATGTCTTCCTCCAGAGGAAACATCACTCTTTCAGGGTGACCCGAGCAAGCATTGAAGCACCGGATTAAAAAGGATCATGACAAGAGCACAGTCACAGTTGTCAAAGTGTTACAGTTCACCTTTTTTAAACTTTTGTCTCTTTGACTTTACCATACCACAGAACCAAGAAGACATTCTGTGGTGCAGCGCTTAAGTTAGCAATATCTAAAGAAAAGATGCTGAGGAGCCTATACATTTCCTAGCACAAATAGCAAATAGTTAGAATATATCAAACATCGCATTATGCACTCCTCCACAGTTCATTGACTGATAATAACAAGGCAGATGAATAAAAAGTTACTTTACAAGTTCACACATTTTAAGCATTTAACATCCACTGGGCCGTTTTCATTTTTTTCAGAGTTCAGCTTGTCAAAGAACATCTTTTGTTGTCTTCAAACCCCAAACTTCAAATCTTATTTTCTCATCTACCTTAATATACTAGTATAGGCAAAAAGCATACTTCACACTGATTGAATGATTGATCCATTTTATTAATTGAAGACGTATGGAGGCAAAACACATGAGAAATTAAGCAGGTTTGAGGCAGCATGCAATTATACTATAATAAAAATATAAAACTTTGAAAATCTGTAACAAAATCATACAGGAAGGTTGCTTAAGTACCAAAACGTAAACATTTGTTTTTTTATGGGATGGATGACCAAATTTTGAGTAAATGAGTTTGGCACATATTGGCACAAAGTATACCGAATAGCAATAGTTTATGTCAAAGGCAACTGCTTCAAAATTACAAAACTTAGAGGTCTGAAACTTTAGACAGTTGTTGCCCTCTAAAAAATGACCATAGGGTTTGGATATTGTGAGCACAAGCCAAAATGAGGTGGGTGTTATCCTTCAGAGTGTCACGTGTTAGAATTGCTTATATAGATTGTTTAAGACCCCCTGAGTCTGAGTTGCCCCTCCATCTTTCATTTGTGCATCCGACAGCCTCTGAATCACTGCACTGTCCTGTCCATCCATTTCTGTGACAGCGCCCCGGACTCTTCTATCTGTGCATGGATACGATCATTACCACGATTGGGCCCAAATGTGAATGTGCTCTGTCTTGTCCAAGGCCGTTCATATGTGCTGTCAGAGTCACAAGAGGAGAGCGGCATGGGCCTGCAGCGCACAGCTTCAAACGAGTGAAAGCGGCACGATAGGGTGTCAAGACCTTTTGTCTCGTCGCTATTGTTACTAGGTGAATAATGATGATGAGGCTTAATACATAATTCCTGCCCTCCTTGTCAGTCACAGCCACAACGCTTTGAATCAAAGTCTTTTCATCTTTACAGCAGCTGTACTGAGTAATTGGTGCAGCTAAAACATGCAACCGCCTTTACACATCTGATATGCGGTTCATTCACAAAAGATGGTGCCGCCCAAGGTAATGTGGCATTATTACTCCCGTTCTGACGACATGTGGTCGTTATGCAAGATCTTGTCAAAAGAAAGCAAGGCAAATGGAACGAAAACAACTTTATATGCTCTTGAACAGGGATGATACATTAGAGGTCAACCCATATGGGTTTTCTGCGGTGGATTCTGTTTCGAAGAGTTCTTTTATTTTATTTCTTATAACAGGTGGATCTGATTCATTAACTAAGCAGCGGTTAGTGCTAATGCGCTAGTTTATTGCTATGGGTTTGGATATTCTTTTTTGGAAGTTTTCCTGGACAAAATTAAACCGGAATGTACCAATGGTAAAGATGGTACTGTAGAATTATTACTAATTGCATTTTAGGTTCATCGTTTGAAGTACAGTAAATCAAAGGATGTGGTTGCACAAAAAGCTGGATTGACTAAAGTTGGATTTACTCCATGGCGTCAAGTTTACTTCCAAATTGGAATTCAGGTGTTTTGTTGTTTGTTGTTTAAGCTGCCAGTGACAGGGGATAGTCCCCCCATGGCCATGTCCATGTCACCCATGGCAGGTCCAAGCAGCAGAATTCTGACTGTGTCTAGAAAATGGATGGCTGGATGGATGGATCCTGCCCATGAGTGTAAATCTGTCCGCAAAGCGCCTTAAGTTAAATTTACAGTATGCCAAAGTGGGGGTTAAATATAATATACGCAGTGGCTTCATTTAACAAGACATTTTGTTTCTCAGTGAACAGGACAAAAAGGTGACCACAGTTGAAGGAGAAATGATGCATACTGTATGAGGATTCTTTCCAGTATTTCTGTTTACAATAACTGTATAAAATAGTCTTACATTTATATGGGTCAGGAATGCTGTTTTTTTAAAGCCGTTTGTGAGATACAGGGCAATAAACTCAAGCAGCCTAATGAGTGAAGGCCAAAGGAGTTCCAAACATTCTTAAGACATGTGCCTCTCTGGAAGGCTTTAAGGCAGAACATTTAAAGAGCACAATATACTGACTCCATGCATAGTAGTGGCAGGGGATAGTCCCTCCATGTCATATACTGACTCCAGGTGTAGTGGAGTATTATGTAGTACTATGTTGTTCTGTGTACATCTCTGTATGTCTGTGAATGTGAATTGTATTGTATGTATGTTTTATATGCATTTGTTTTTAACCCTTGATCACATTGTTTGTTTGGCAGTCGTTCTCTTCTCTGCTGGAGGACTGCAGATCTATATTAGCTTATGGATAACTCTGGTACAATGCATGAAATTGAAACATTTATGTGCTCATTTAATTGAATTCCTTTTAAAATAAATTAAAACATAAACTTTAGAAGAAAAAAATCAAGATCCGAATTTGCACCAGCTAGGTGAAGTGAATTATCCAAGAACATAAGTACAGCCTCCTCTGATTGAGACCTTGGATTTGAATCACCGGCTTTACCCTGGTAGTCTAGTTCTTTTTTTTATTTTTATGCAAACCCAGAGCCCGCTCAGACGCACACTGGCACACTTTGGGCATTTTCTTTGAACAATACACCTACATATCTTGCATTTGCTTTGAGCAGCAGAACAATGAGGACCCCACGAGAGCCACAGTTGGGAAGCACATGCAGACTACACTCACACAGTATGAGTCAGTCGGCCTGAAGGTACGGCCATGGTCTTGCAGATAAATGATAAAAAGTCATCGACAATGCAGTACACACACTTATTTTAAGTTCATTGGGATGTTTTCAGGTGAAGCTTGCTAAAGGTTGAGTGTAGTGTCATCTATCTCGGATTCGTCTCTCTATGATCTGTTTGGTTTCGTCTGACCCAAACTACTCTTATATCAGCTAAGATCTTAAGTGCTATAGAGAACACCAGTCACACACAAAAAATAGTGTTGTATGGAAGCTGTAACAAATGATTATTAACCCATTGCAGTGTGTGTGATTGAGTGACAAAGTGAGGTATAAATTTGGACTGTTTGAAATTGTGAAAAATTAACTCCTTCTATTTCTGACCATTTAAAATCTTGTACAGGGAGTTTCATGCTTGTCTCCTCTGTGTGTTTCAGTGGGACGAGGTTTCTGTTTTGGACGATAAAGGGACTCTTATCAGGACATTTGAGGTGTGTAATGTGAACCAGAACGCTCGCCAGCAGGACAACTGGCTGGCCACCCCGTTCCTGTTTCGACGATCCGCCCCGAGGGTCTTCGTCACCTTGAAGTTCTCTGTGCGGGACTGTGCCAGTCTGCGGTCGCCCTCGCCGTCCTGCCGCGAGACCCTCACGCTGTACTACAAACAAGCCGACTCTCAGAGGGAGCTGGAGAGAACCTGGGCTGCGGAGGTAATCCGATTTGGGCTTATCATCAAAAACAAATACATCCATATAATTTATTTAGTGATGGTGCTCACTGTCTGTTTTAATAATATTTTGCAGACTTTTTCAATAAATATAGGTTAATATATTGGCTAAACAAAGTATAATTTATGAATGAAAAAATCACTGAAAATCACTATGGTACCTGTTGCTAGTTAATCAGTACATCAATGCAAAAGGGATTCTAACTAGGATTTCTTTATTGACACGGTGTGTATAGCAGTAGTTGTAGTAGTAGTAACTATTGCTACTATAGTAGTTTTTGCCAGCCCTAGATACAATTATTCAGCAAAGAACCACAAATTAATTATTCATCTGAAAAGTGGATCAATACTTGTTATCCCAATGTTTCTCTTCAGGCAAACACAAAAGCCTCAAGCAAGTTATATAAACATTAACAATAATCTGTTTACATCTCCACAGGGTTCCTCTTAGTACATAAATTATTAATAAACACTGTGACAAGTACCGGGAAGAGAGAACAGACCAGACACATTTTTTGTTAAATCAGCCCGAACAGGGATTAGTTGCACAATTACACTACAAATTAAGATACAATAAGTTAAGATAAACTTTATTGATCTTTTATTGATTTGATATTGACATTTTGAATCTCAGTTTTTCTCACTCATCTCAATAGGAAATCACATTATCTGAATGACCCATTAGATAATGACATCATTTTCAAACTTGGGAACATGAGGTTCTGCTTTGTAAGGCTATTCAAACGAGGAAGCCAAGGAAATTCTTTTATCTACCACTAGTAAGATACACCAAAAAAGCTCCTTTTCAACTAGTTTGTTACTCACAGAATAATGTTACTCGTTGAAAAGTAGAACAACTTTTGTCTTATAAATATTCAAGTCATGTGTCTTTTTGCACTTCTATTTACACATGCTCCTATTAGCGTTGCGTGAAGCCAATTGCTATTGCTTTTGACTAAAGTGCAAAATCACTTGAATCACTTAAATTATTTCATGTTCCACATAAAACCTGTTAAGAATCACATGTTACCGAGGCGACGCTGGTGTGAAACATATGTTTATAATTTACAAACTACAGTGTGTCACATTGGCCTTTAGCAACGTTGTTTAACCACCATTAATGACATCTGTGAGCCTGAAAGTAAACAACAGTGACCACTTTACACTGATTACAGGAAACCGACTAAAGCTTTGACTAAAACAGAAGTGGCTTTAATGGTAAACACAGCCTCTGCTTTGAAAAACTGACTCTAATGAGTAATTTTGCCATGGGGAGCCATTCAGCATTTGAATTTATATAAAGGTTTTCCTCCTGAAGGAAATAAGATGCTTTTATAAATGCAAATACATCCTGATGAGGAATGGGAGTGGAGTAAAGAAGAGCAGGAAGTCGTGCACAAAACCCCTGAGGGGCAGCTGCGGCAGCGTGCTCACTTTGTCAATAAGATGCAGCAGACACACCCATTTAACATTCTGTTTCACTTTTAACTAACTATACTCCTTATTCTGTTCATTGACTTAGCTTAGCATCATGGAAGTAGAATAAGATTCAGCAGATGAATCCAATGGAAATGGCTCATCTTCAAGATTTGACAGGGTTGATAAGAATGAGCTCAGTGGAGCATTAGGTCAGAAAACATACCTAATGTTTTACCTAAAGATCTGCTTCACTGAATGACTATGATAGTGATGACCAAGAGCAGGAAAGTTTGCTGTGTTGTTTGGCCCCGTCTTGCTTTTCACCTTGTGGAAAACAGGAATGTGTCAGAATATAATGGTCAAAAAGGGTCAAAATAAGTAACTTCAAAAGTCTTCTAAGTCACGGCCCAGTTCACTTAGGACCAGATATAATCATCAAGTTTATCATCCATGTGGAGAAATATAATATATTTTCAAACTTCTTTTTGCATAGACATGTTTACAAACAAATCCTAAACTCTGTTGCATGGCAGCTCTGCCGAAAGAGATGGTCTCAAGGCTCTCAATTCAATTCAATGCAATACTTTATTTCGGACACAAGAGTAAAAGTCAGTAAAACTTGTCTACAAAATGCACTTTCATTTCTGTAGAATGTTCATATTGGTTTTATTGGATGCAAGACTTATTTTGTTATATAAAAAAGGCAGCATTTTTACTAAAATGTGCAGGTTAAAAGGCATTTTTTCATTTTCACTTTAATGTTACACTTTAATGTTACACTCGATACCATCCATGTAGAGCAACAGTAGCTCAGTTGGTGGAGCATTGGCCTTTGAGCCAGAAGGTTGTGGGTTCGAGCTCACCTCAAGACTTTCACCATCAACTGTCAGCTGTCGTTGTGTCCTTGGCAAGACACTTCACCCACATTGCCTAGAATGAGTCTGGTGTGTGTGTGAATGGTTGGTGGTGGTTGGAGGGGCCGATGGCACATACTGGTTGCCTCGCTTCTGTCAGTGTGCCCCAGGGCAGCTGTGGCTACAGTAGTAATATATCACCACCGTGTATGGAGTGAAAGAATAACGACATGTAAAGCGTCTTTGAGTGTCCAAAAAAGCGCTGTATAAAACCAATGCATTATTATTATTTATCTTGAAATAAGTGTATTTTTCTTTTATTTATGGAATAAATTATTATAGGTATATTTCTGACCAATATATCAATAATCGCTGCATCGTCATATTGTGAGCTTTATATCACACATCATATCATATCGTGAGGTACCCTGAGGTTCCCACCCCCATTTAGATTTTAAGTTTACATATATAACATATATAACTCAAGATAACTCTCAAGAGTGCCTCACAAAAAAACAAAGAAAACGTTCAAATCACAATACGAGTAGAAATGTAAAAACAATTAAAATTAATTTTACAAAGAAGAGTATTTCAGTTATTGTAGTTTAGAGGTTGTAGGGTTCAATGCACTAGTCATGATAGAGGGGGCTGTCTTATCCTTTTTTATTACATACATACATGCTCAGCATACAGGTAAATATATCATTTTAATGGGGTCAAGTCACAGTTTTACTTTTCTGTTTCTGGTTTAGACCATAAAATAAGTGTTTGTTATTAAATGTACAGCTTAATTGTTATCCTACTAAACCTCAAAAATAAATGTTAAAAAGAAAGGGATGAATGATGACATGATAAAGGATCAGTTATGAATTCATAATTATTGTGACAGCCCGAAAGCAGTATCTACAATTGACGTTTCACCCAAGCTTGTATTATATCATAATACAAAAATTACTTTTGCCACATCTTCTCATCAAACCCTTCATGTTTGTGTTAAGCCGTCCAATGGGGACAAGGAGACGAGAGAAGGTTGGGTGAAGATTGACACCATCGCGGCCGACAAAAGCTTCTCTAAAGTGGAGCCTAGTTCTCCACACCAATATCAGCCCAACCGATACAGTCGCATCAACGTGAAGACCCGCAGCTTTGCCCCGCTCACACGCAATGGGTAACCGCTGCAACAATTTATTTTTTTCCACTGCAGGAATGTTCATAATGAAAAGGCATTAGTCATTTAAGAGCTTTTCCATGTGCTGCAAGTCACTTTACAGTTTTGTGCAATATGCATTCTTTCCATCGTCTGTGATGTAAGTCTTCCACAGCTGCCAAGGGGTCGATTGACGGAAGCATGACTGCCAATCTGCGTCTCTGGCCCCACGACGACTCTGATCACTCATACACACTACTGCAAATGTATAGTCAAGGACACAGCACTAGAGCCCAAGTATGATAATAACAGCAGTCCCCTCGTCAGCTACAAGGCCTGACCCTGTTAGGCTTCCAAAATCACTAATGACAATGTTGACTGTAGAGACGTCTTCTAGGGCCAAGACTAAATAAATCTCACTTGAAATGCCCTTGGTGGAAATGTTTGATTAAAGATTATTTGATCTGATTTGAAAATGAACTATTTAGCAGATTTAGCATAGACAATGATAAAGCTCTTGCGATGCAAGTACTGTATGCATAGTTTTTTTCCCTAATGTGTTTTAGTGTTCACTTTTTTCCACCAGATTTGTGCTGGCAATTGTGGACAGTGGAGCTTGTGTCTCTCTTATGGGTGTTTCCATTTTTTATCGTCGATGTCCTGCCACCAGCCAGCACTTGGCTTCGTACCCCGCCACTCCCTCCGGAGCTGAGCCCACAGCTCTGGTGCCTGTGACAGGCACCTGTGTCCCCCACAGTAAAGCCCAGGGCGGACCCCCACGCATGCACTGCAACGCTGAGGGCGAGTGGATGGTGCCAGTGGGAGGTTGTGTCTGCGATGAAGGATATGAGCCCAACCACAATGGATCTGCCTGCCTCGGTAAGAAAAGCTGTTTTTCTTTAATCTTTTTATAGTCACTGCCAGCCTTTACTAATTAATGCAACATTTTACCACATTTGAATGTGACTTATAATGATTCATTTTTCCATCACGTGACAATTATTTTACCTTCTCATTTTTCCACTCACAGTTCTGTTTTGAAGAGATGGCAGATTTGTTTTTTTTCTTAATTTAATAAAGGGGTTAAACATGCAGCCTGTGGACCATTGTAGAAATTATTTTCAATTAACCCAAAAAACAAAGAATAATAGTTAAGAAAAGAATATCCAAGCTCATAAATATATAAGAGTTTGGTTAAAAGGCCTCCATAACTTAAACAAGATACCAACAGACTGAAAAGATGAACTTAATACATAATTGGTGCAAAAGTATAGTATATAAAATAATAAATAATTCACCCTGACTCTGACCAGCTCTCCTTTTTTTACTTACCCCTCTGAGCCAAAATTAGTTTGACATTCCTGATCTAGATACATAGATTAAAGCCATTTAACACCAAATAACAATATTTAATTTATGACAATTATAATTTGACAATATTTCACCACAGATACTGACATGCAAGGCTTTAGTTTCATTATTTACTGTTTTGGATCACACAGGCATCTTTTCTTGCGGCTTTAAAGCACTTTGAAATGGCTATCGGCTCACAGATGGCATACTTCCACTGTTGACATGTCTCACATCTCATGCTATCTGTCATGAGCTGCACTGAAAATGTGAAAGGGTTAACACAGATTCAGTCATGTTTAGTTTGTGGCCATGGGAAAAAATGAACTCTCATCCAAGCTCCTATACCACATGCAAACAAGACAAGGAATGACTCTTTTTGACTATTTCTCTTCTGCAATGGCCAAATGGATACTTTTTCGATATAAAATAAGATAAGACAAGCAAACCTTTAGTTTGCCCACAGTAGGGAAATTTCAATGTTTCAGTGCACCTATAGGACAGTAGAAGGAGCACACAGGGAGCACACTAAATAAACAATATCCGCTATGTTTTACTTAGCTAGCTGTAAATGCTTCAATATCAGTATATAATAATTATAATGCATTGTTTTTATATAGCGCTTTTTTGGACACTCAAAGAGTAAGACACTTCACATGTCATTATTCATTCACTCCATACATGGTGGTGATAAACTACTACTGCCACAGCTGCCCTGGGGCACACAATTTGTTGATATACAGTATCTCTCTCTCTCTCTCTTTCTCATATATATATATATATATATATATAATGTATATATATATATGTATATATATATATATATATGTATATATATATATATATATATATATATATATATAATAAATAATAATTGTCCACTCACCTTTGGCCCTCCGCGGGCGGTTATCCCTCTCTAAGCTCGGGTCCTCTACCAGAGGCCAGGGAGCTTGAGGGTTCTGCGCAGTATCTTTGCTGTTCCTAGCACTGCACATTTCTGGACCGAGATGTCCGAGGTTGTTCCGGGGATCCGCTGTAACCACTCATCTAGCTTCGGGGTCACTGCCCCGAGTGCACCGATCACCACGGGCACTACTGTCACCTTTACCCTCCAGGCCCTCTCCAGCTCCCTCTCTGAGACCTTGGTATTTCTCAAGCTTTTCATGTTCTTTTTTCCGGATGTTATCATCGCTTGGAATTGCCACGTCCACCACCACGGCTGTCCTCTGCCCTTTGTCTACCACCACGATGTCAGGTTGGTTTGCCATTACCATTCGGTCGGTCTGTATCTGGAAGTCCCACAGGATCTTCGCACGCTCATTTTCCACCACCTTTGGAGGAGTTTCCCACTTAGACCTTGGGGTTTCCAGCCCATACTCTCCACAGATGTTTCTGTACACTATGCCAGCCACTTGGTTATGGCGTTCCATGTAGGCCTTCCCTGCCAGCATCTTGCACCCTGCAGTTATGTGTTGGATCGTCTCAGGTGCCTCTTTGCACAACCGACACCTTGGGTCTTGTCTGGTGTGGTATATCTGGGCCTCTATCGCTCTGGTGCTCAGTGCCTGTTCCTGTGCAGCCATGATGAGTGCCTCTGTGCTGTCCTGTAGGCCAGCCCTTTCTAGCCATTGGTAGGACTTCTTGAGATCAGCCACTTCTGTTATGCTCCGGTGGTACATGCCGTGTAGGGGCTTGTTCTCCCATGATGGGCTCTCCTCCAGCACCTCCTCATCTCGCCACTGCCTGAGACATTCACTGAGTACGTCATCCGTTTTGGCCTTCTCCATGATGTAGTTATGGAGTTTGGATGTTTCGTCCTGGACAGTGGCTCTCACACTCACTAGTCCTCGGCCTCCTTCTTTACGGCTTACGTACAGTCTCAGGGTGCTGGATTTGGGATGGAACCCGCCATGCATGGTAAGGAGCTTTCGAGTTTTAACATCCGTGGTCTGAATCTCTTCCTTTGGCCACCTGATTATTCCTGCAGGGTATCTGATCACTGGCAGGGCGTAGCTGTTAATTGCCCGGGCCTTGTTCTTGCCATTGAGCCGGCTTCTTAGGACCTGCCTTACTCGCTGGAGGTATTTGGCAGTTGCCGCTTTCCTCGTCACCTGTTCGAGGTTGCCATTTGCCTGTGGTATACCGAGATACTTGTAACTGTCCTCAACGTCTGCTATTGTTCCCTCTGGGAGTGAGATCCCTTCTTTGTGGACTACCTTGCCTCTCCGAGTCACCATCCTGCTACATTTCTCGAGCCCGAATGACATCCCGATGTCATGGCTGTAGATCCTGGTTGTTTGGATCAGAGAGTCGATGTCTCTCTCGCTCTTGGCGTACAGCTTGATGTCATCCATGTAGAGGAGGTGACTGATCTTTGCTCCGTTCCTGAGGCGGTATCCATAGCCAGTCTGGTCAATTACTTGGCTTAGAGGGTTGAGGCCTATGCAGAACAGTAGTGGGGACAGAGCATCTCCTTGGTAGATACCACATTTGATGGTCACTTGTGCGAGCGGCTTGCCATTTGCCTCAAGGGTAGTCTTCCACATTCCCATCGAGTTTGCAACGAAGTCCCTTAGAGCCCTGTTGATATTGTACAACTTCAAGCATTCCATGATCCATGTGTGTGGCATTGAGTCGTAGGCTTTCTGGTAATCAATCCAGGCTGTGCACAGGTTGGTGTGTCGTGACCGGCAGTCTTGGGCGACTGTTCTGTCAACCAGGAGCTGGTGTTTGGCTCCTCTGGTGTCCCTACCAATGCCCTTCTGTGCTGTGCTCATGAATTGTTCCATATGCCCACTTATCTTAGCCGCAATGATGCCTGACATGAGCTTCCATGTTGTGGAGAGACAGGTTATTGGCCGGTAGTTGGAGGGGACTGCACCCTTGACAGGGTCCTTCATGATCAGGACCGTTCGCCCTTCGGTTAGCCATTCTGGGTGAGTCCCATCTCTCAGCAGCTGGTTCATTTGTGCTGCTAGGCGCTCATGGAGTGATGTGAGTGTCCTTAGCCAGTAGGCATGGACCATATCAGGGCCAGGTGCTGTCCAGTTTTTCATACCTGAGACTCTTTCTCGGATGTCTGCCTCTGTGATGGTAACTGAGTTCTGTTCTGGGAGGTGGCTGTGCTCCTCTCTCAGGGACACCAGCCATTGTGCACTTCTGTTATGTGCTGCATCCTTCTCCCATATGTTCCTCCAGAACTGTTCAGTTTCCAGCCTCGGTGGATCTGCTCCCCTGTTGTTACCCTGCCACTGAGCGTACACCTTCGCAGGTTGTGTTGCGAACAGCCTGTTCACCCTTCTGGCTTCATTCTCTTTAGTGTACCTCTGTAGGCGGCTGGCCAGGGCTTGGAGCCTTTGTTTGGCAGTTTCGAGTGCTTCAGGTATGGTCATCTGGCTGTACTTTCTGGGTACTGGTCTTTTCATTGCACCTCTCTGGGCCTCTGTTAATTGACTCACTTCTCTCCGAGCCTTGATCTTAGCCTCCAACCGTCTTTTCCATGGTGGGTATTGTCCATGGCTCCCATGGTTGCTCTTATAGCCAAGCATCTCTAGGATCACTGCTGCTGAAGTGTATATCAGCTCATTGGTTTCAGTGATTGTGGTGGTAGGTATTGCCCTCACTGCTGCATTCACGCTTTCTATGAGATCCTTAGGTGGTACTTCACACAACCGCTGTAACCGGTGTCTTTGCCCTGTGCCCATTCTAGCCATGATCTTAGCTTTCAGGTCAGTCGCTGCCTCGTTCAGCGTCATCGGTTCCATTGGGGCTATGTACCCAATATCTGGTTGGGGAGTTGCAGTTGGTGGGATCTCCCCTCTGACCTCGGCAACTGTGGCATCATATATGTGTTGTACTTCATCAATCTCAAGCTGTGATAGCAGTTGCCGTTTGTGGATGTTGGAGCATTGAGCTACCAGTTGTTTCGGGGTCAACTGTGACTGTGGGTTTCGAAGTAACCATTCAGCCCACATTCTCTGCATGTAACCTCTTTGGCCAGGGTTACTCGAGTAGTAGCATTCCAACAGAGCCCTGTTATCGCATCTCGTCCACTTTCGCCTTGTTCCAGTAGCCCACTTTTCATCAAGGTGCTCTGGTTCCCCAGCACCTGACGCAGACCTTGTTTGGCCGGGCGACGGCTGATCCGGCATCTCATTGCTTATTTGTACCTTCATGGTTATGAGTTAGGCAGTAGCATTAAGGGTCTTGCCCAAGGACCCTCACTGGATGTTGGTGTTAATGTGCTCCCGGTGGGATTCGAACCCTGGCCTCCCAGGTCCCAGTCCTGTGCCCTACCAACTGAGCTATCCAGCTCAGTTGGTGAGCTATCCAGCTCAGTTGGTGTATATTAACGGCGTCATTTTTTTTATCGCGCGATTAATTTTTTTTATAATTATTTAAAAAATTTTTTTTTTTTTTTTTTTTTTTTTTTTTCTTTTTATTGCAGACAAACACATATACAGAAAAAAAAATAGACACAAAGAAAAGGACTAGTTCAGATACATTGTAGATAGAGATTACAAACAATATGTAGTTGGAGATACAGGGGGCCAAAGAAGAAACCCAGAAGGGCACATAGGAGGGGGGGGGGGGAGGACATGAAGTGGGAGATGGGGGGGAGGGGTTAATAAAAAAGGCAATACAAGCAAACAGTATACAGTCATAGATATACCGAAAGTAAACAGAGAAACAGCATAGAGTATTTACATGAACAAATTTACAAAAAAATTGTTTATCATCATAATGACACCATGATGTTTCTATACAGTCTATGGTCTATACCCACACATACACACACACACCCACACCCATAAACACACACACTCCACACACACACACACACACATTGAAGGGGCTTTTTGTTACCAATTATTTATTTTGTCATCCATTTATTGATGATTTTGCATCAAATGTTAGTGTGTAATATAACACTACACATTGTTTTCAATAAAAAAAGCAATTGCACACAGCACGCAAATGGGTGACTAATTTGCGATTAATCGCGAGTTAACTATGAAATTCATGCGATTAATCGCGATTAAATATTTTAATCGTTGGACAGCACTAATATATATATATATTGATGATGATGATGATGATGACTTTATTAGCAGACTCGAGGTCCAGATCAACAAGAAAAAGAAAACAAACAAACAACAATAAAAACCTCTAAACTTTCCAGAGGCAGTCATACCAATGTTTCCAAAGCAGCGACTTGTATCGTACCTCGCTGCACACAACACTGGACAATAAAATAATCACAGCATTTTTTTAATCATTCAGCCGACATATAAACTTAAACATCAAATTTCTCAAGACAGCTTGCAAAGTGTTTACTCTATTTGACACAAAGAGTTCTATCTATATCTATATCTATCTATATCTATCTATACATATACATATAATGTGCATTGTTATATACATAAAGGGCAGGATAATGATAATAATAATACATGCAATTTTTGCAGTGATTAAAACGACAAAAACATACAGTATGGTCATAGGTTTCCAATTCAAGTTTTGGTTACTTTACCAATGAAGTCAATGAATAAAACATTTTACCCATGAAGTAAGCACATTCATAATACTTAGTTTTCTCATATTGGTTTTTTATAATTAGAGATTTTATTTATATTCATCCTGATTAAAACAAACATGTATGGGTTAAAGGTTAAGGATACTTTATCGATCAATGCAAGGCTAACAATCATGTGTGAACCAGACTGAGCCAAAGTGAAGACGACTTGTAATGATTAAACGTCTCTGGCTTCTCAGGGCCGGGTCCAGGACCAGATCAATATAAAATGCAGCTGCTGTCAGTGCGATGTTCAGCTGAGCCTGATGCAGAGCGCAGGGCAGAGGTCTCTCAGATCCACACATGAGAGTCACATGTGGCATGTTGTGGCAGCAGAGTGCAGCCAAATGAGCTGGACAGAACTGGCCTGGAATCTCAGCCAAATTGAACATGTCATGCTAATTATGGTAAAAGACATAGATGTAAGGAGAGGTTCTGCAGGTTTTTCCTTCCTGCTGCTGTCAGACTGTACAACAAACAATGAGGACTAATGAACACTGCCAACCTGATTTGAACATGTCATGCGTTAGTACAATATCCTTATCTAATATCAGAATGTGCAATAACTATGTAAACATACTGCTGCTAACATGTACAGATGCTAACATGTAACTACATATTGCTTGCACTAGAATACACAGTACTTTATACTTAATAATAATAAAGAAGTATAAATATTCATGTTCAAGATAGAGATTTTATACTTGTTCTTTGATGCAAGAGTTAGAGATTTTGTTTTATTTTAATTAGTATAGCTATTGTTCACTTATCTTTTGCTGTATGCTCCTCATTCCTACTGTTCTATAACTTGTGACGCAATACTGAAATTGCAATTTTGCATGAAGCTTGTTGTTATAAGCAACAAGCTTCATGCAACAGTTCATACTCATTCATAAGTATTGCCATAGTTTTGATCAATGGAAACATTCAAAAAACCCTATATTAACCTTATAGCTCGGTTAACCAACTTTCAAACCACATAAACATTAAATATATAATACAAATCCATGTAACTAGCTCTGAATCATTTTCCATAGTATTTCCTGGCCTATCAGCTTGTGCCAACATAAAAGTGAAACATTTTGGACCACTCTCACTCAGCCAATCAGCTTCCAGTCCATAGCATCAAATAGTCCCTCACAAGGTCCTAATCTTTCTAAGAAAAGATAAATAGGGTTAGGGATAGGGTTAGTATTGTGCTCTGATTAATTCATAACATTTTACTTTTGCAAGAATCAATAAGCTTTGATATTCCCAGTATGAGCATTGAGATCTATTCCCATGGGAGTGCAGGTCTGTATTGAAGCAACCCTCAATTCTGTGAAATTGTCATTGTGAAAGTTGATTCAGATGGAAGAGCAAAGTCGGTCACAAGCGGTGTCCGGACGCTCTGGTGGTGCAAGTGGACGGCCACAAAGGGGAAGGTTCCAGACGGACCGAGGGCGTTACAGAAGAGGAGAGAGAGGAGTCGCTCTGACACATTTAGGTCATGACGATGTAATGGCCACTCGTCTGTGAACAAGTGACAGAAACCGCAGGGAGATAGAAGGGGGAGGTAGAGGAACGTGAAAAAGAGGGAGAGATAAGTGATGCTGTTGTTTATGGGGATATAAACAAACTCAAATCATTGTTTCAAAGGATGTAACTTGATGTTGGTATGATGAAGTGAACTTTTATACTAATATACAGTGATTGTTTTCTTTTTCCACTCCCCTTTCCCTTGACCCTGTTGCCCCCTCAAAGTTGCTTTTAGAGTGAGTCATGCAAGTTTGAGTATATACATTAGTCTCCTGAATCCAAATGCATTTCACATTGCCACTGGTACAGTGTTCTTCTCATACTTTTTTAACATTGTTTTAGATAAAGATTACATTTTCACATATTTATAATAGATTTGAATTTTATGTGTAAAAGTGAATCTATAACAGTCCAAAGGCACAACACTTTTCTCTGTGAGAAAAATGTCTGTGCGATAATGATTGTGATAAGAGAATTAAATCTTTCGAGGCTGATCAGATATACATTCGATTAGTTTGTATTTGTTTTTTTAAAGAGAGCACACGCTGTGGATCGTACCAGGCGAGTTCACCTTTGATGTGTCTTCAATTTCTTTATACATTTGGATTTCTTTTAACTCCTAACTCCGAATAATTTTACTCATACTGCTCCGCCAACTTATGTAATGAATGCTTGTTTAAAATAATATATATATGGGCTTGTGAGAGGGAGAGATATATATACGTACTTCCTCCTTTTGACTCACTAACAACAGCCTTATATGATTTAGACTTAGGGTTAGGGTTAGAGCTTTCAATCATGTTATAGTTGTTTTATACTTAAAAGTATTTTTGTACAATTTTGTCGTCAATTTTGACGTCCTGACTCTCTGGAAAAAAAACACAGTTCACCTTATCATGGTTATTTTTACAGTACGCTCCTCATGCGCTACAACATCATATAACCGCTAGTATAACATGACAGTCTCCTTTATTTAAAGTCAGAAGAAAACGGCTGTGGCTTGTGTGCACTTGTGTGGTGAGGGGTTTTAGAGCCTTCAAATTCTAAAGCTGCTTCTTTGTGGATTTCGCTTGTAGCGGTTTATTGTAACCCCTACAATAAACAAGAGACCACTGTAGTTTTATTTCGATCCATTCCTGTCTTTCACATCTTTTCAGCGACCACAATGCTGCACGGGTATTCCCACGATAGGTTATTGAGCCTTCTTTAAGTCAAATGGGTATATGTTGCTCCTTCAATAGCTGCACACTAAATCAATTGGTGAAGAAGTGACCAAAGAGAACGTAAAAATTAAAGTAGGGTTGTACAACTCAGTCTACTTGATATGGCAGTCCTCAAATTATCTCTCAAATTCACCCTCTATTTGCCTAATCATGCCAGCTCGTCTGTGTAATGCGTTCATGCTTTATTGGTTTGCATCTGCTGCCTGTTTGTCCTCATTTGATTAATACTTCCTGACACTTCAGGACTGCAGAAACCAGACGACCGCCCTCAAATGCTCCTCTACACAGCGCTTAGATCGCACTGACTTTTGATGGAACTACGGATTAGATTGTGGATTGTGTATCAATGAACTATTAAAAACAGTTATTGGATTACAAAATGAATCAAAGGTAATAATAATACTTTAATATGCCCTATATCCATATGCAGACTTGTGCCTGCTGTGAGAGGTGAGCTGGGTCTGTGGTCTAAAGTCCTGCAGATCTATTTATTAAATTATCTTCATTCAAGTCACTTTTTTTCTCTGGCGGTCAACAACAACACATAGATCAGCACAATAATAATGAAACTGTTAAAAACTTGTACAGCTTTGTTTATAACATATAAAACTAAATGGCAAAGGTTTGAAAGTCATATTTTAGATGCAAAATATTTAAACGCCTTCTTTCAGATTACAAGCTCTTGCAAGCAAATGTGTTGAGCGAGTTCCAGTTGAACAAACATGTCCAATAATCCAGCAGTGTAATAGAATGTTGCTCTCTGACGTGAATGAGAAACACCCACACTATGAAGTGGTTACTTTCATATCACAATATGAGACTTGTGAACTTACGTAAATAACATAAACTCTATTTGTTATGCTATTTGTGTAACATGAAAAACATTACAATAAATGTCTACAAAAGAGGTCCTATACAATAGTAGGTCCGAATTGTGGCCTTTCTGAATCGTTATCCGTCATGCAGCGTAACAGCATGAGTAGTTGTCATTTGATTGTCAGCTAAATGTTTATATTTTATTAGGATTGTGTTTTGTCCGTGTTGATTTTGTGGCATAAAGTGTGGTCCACAGTGAGATCCCATATGAAGCAGAGGCAGATGGCCCTCTGTCCATGCATTTGGGCTGCGGGGTATTAATAGTAGCCACAGCTGCTTACAGAAACTAGAGCATCCAGCTTTATCATTAATAACTTGTACCTTTTGTTCCTTTAAATTAAGGACCAAGGACATGTAAAAATACCACATACGGAGTTGTGGCGACTAAAGTCTAGCTAGGCTTCCATTTTTTAAGTTTTCATTTTCTGCAGTCAATGATGAATGTATTTAACTTAAAATACCATACATTTTGTATTTATGATAGGAGAGTTGAATTATATTAAATGTTGTATTTTGAGAAAGTGTAAGATTAATTAGTAAAGAGAAGAGCCTGTGAAACTGTGACAGTGTTTTCTAAAGTATAAGATATAAATGCTTGGTATAAATGCTTGGTATAAATGTATTTAACAGTGACCGAGAGCAATGACATTTAAATGTTCTTTGGAAAAACTTGTGCTCATTCTGGTGAGATAACAGAGGCAGACGACATCAGGCAGCTGTCCACTGTTATCCCTCTGTTTTTCCAACAGCAAAGGTCTGTTTCCTCCTTTGACATTTAGATCCCACAAGACGAAGAGCCCAGAGTAGAGCAGCAGACCGAGCATGAAACACAGTTACACCTGTTCAGCCACACATGAAACTGCCCCAACATTCAGCTCCAGCTCCTCCAGGCTCCATCTTCGTACTCTCATCATGAAAGAACTGTCAGTTGGTACTTGTTTATGTTATGTCGGAAACATACTTTACCCTCCTTTTTCATTGTATTATTAACTTGGAACTAGTAATTGGTGAAATACAGGTTGCGTTCATGTTCTATATATCTATTTATTTATGTTCAATTAATCATTTCGGTTGGAGGGCCGGTGCCAATACAACTCTATTGCAAAGTTTTAACAAAATCACATGAGAACAGAACAACATTGCAAATTTGCCATTTGATCATTTCTGTCTCACCTTCTTTCTGAAATGTTTACAAAAAGGTACTAGGCTTCTTCCTGTCTCAAACAGAGACATTTCCTCTTAGATATTCTTCTACAGAATATAAATCCAAGTCTTGCTCGGGGAGTGATCTTTGCTAATTGCTGATGGGTGCACATTAATAAGTAATAAAATTAGAGATGGTAGTTCAATGGGATGACAAATCTTACGTCTATATTATTCCTGCTGCTGCTTCTTCATACTGATTCACTGTCGAGGATTTAGGGCATGGATTAGCGGCAGAGTTCATTTGGACCAGTGTACATGGTTTGTGTTGCGTGCGACATTTGATGACACCGAGGTATTCAAGATGTGTATTCAAGACCATGTAGTGGCCTGATTTGTCATCCTGAATCCTCCCTCTGTTCCGCTACTTCTGTGTAATGACCGCGGGCACATTATGTCGAAACAGGAGTTTGTCTGAGAATCTGTGCCAAGAACACTTCCTCCTTGCCTATATTCAATTTTCCTGGCTGCAAAATAAATCAGCCTTTTGATTAAAAAGATATATTCTGCTTATCTTGATAAAAGATAGCAAAACCCATATATACTCTAAGTTCTTTTTTCAGTCTATTTATCATATGAATACCCCTCGAGCTGACTATTGGTTTGTTTATCACTTGCAAAGGTAATTAGAATTCCCATGCTTGTCAGACGTCAGTGCTGCTGTTTGTTCCAGTGTCAGGCCAATAGTTATGCAGGATCAGATCATGCTTTGAGCAAATCAATAGGTGACCATATTGAGTTGTATTGGACTCACAGAGGTAATGAGCCTGTTGACACTTACGGCAACAAGTTATCGACTCTAATTGGACTGACTGTACTTTAACAGCATGCAATGTTTTATAAAAGCCGCACGCTATAATAATCATATTGAAGTTAATCAGCTTGTAGCTTGGAGGCCAAAGAAGGCCTACTAAACAAACTGACCAGGTATACAAAAATATCATATCATGTGTTCTCTTGTTTCTCATTTTTTGCTTGTCTATACAGTTCAATATTTGGATTCTGGGTCTGTGACCTATATGCTTTGTGTCTGTTCTATCATTGCATCTTCAGTACTATTTACAAAAATAAAAAGTACTGAAGATGCAACATATCATTACTGAAACACATGAATGATTCAAAATGCAAAAGCTTAATATTAAAGGGGGAAAAAGGAGATCTGAGGCACAACTGACTTTAAAGTAAAAATCCTTTATTTACTCGGGACACAGACACATTTCGACCACTTAGGTTTTAATCAGGGCAGACTAGCTTTTATTGAGACGTTTAAACCAAGAGATGCAACATTGTACAACTTAAACACTGTCTGATCCAATGTATTAACGGCGTACACTACATAACAATAAATTGCATGAAAACAAGCTTTTAACTGAATGTTAATGTGCATTTGCAGGATTATGCCTTGTACATATGGCAGCTATAGGATCTAATGGAGTCAGAGTGAGATTATGTGTGCTCATTGCATCGGTGTCCTGACAATAACAGTAAGTGACGGATGCAGAACGCATGTACATCTAGCAACATGTGTTGTTGTACAGTGTGTACGGCAGAAGGGGGGGGGGGATTATGCTGAGGGCCAAAAGAGGGAATGAGTGCATGAACAAGGGAGCGCAATAGAAAAAAGAAATTGGGTCACTGATCTACATTCCCAAGTATTATGTTAACGTCAAATTACTCACCAGTGTTTTCTTCATCCTATTTGCTTGCCTGTCGCTGCCCATTAAATTAATACGATCATTAGGACCATATTTTCTTAGTGTCTGGATAAAGGTAGTAAAGGATAGATATAAGTTATTGTTCTGGAAAAAGTGAATTTACAAACAACAAGAGTAAAACTAGGAGTTCAATATTGTTGGAAGGCACTTGGCGATGTTAAGGCATGTGTGTTAATTAATTATAAGAGACGACTTTACAACGGGGGGAAGGGAAGGAGAGGAGGGGGTAAGGATAAATGAAAGGGCAGAGGCCGTGCTCCTTGATTGGTCTGTTTAACCAGCCGTGTAAAGACAAAAAGGAGGTCACTGAGGTCTGAAGCACATGCTCATACACTGCAAAACATTATTAATATATGTTCAAATGACCTGTGTTCAAAATGTTTTTTGTTTACTGTTGATAGTTGAACCTGCTATAGTAATTTGTCATGATTGCATAAAGCTAAATATTAATAAACTCAAAATATGAACTGGACTTGAAGGAGTTTCAAATCAAGTGTCTTTCAGGACAAAATAATGCCTGGCCAGAAAAAAAAACAATTGTTGTATTATCATTGTATCATATAAATGTTCAAATAAAAAGTAGAATCGCAATAAGTCATAAAAGTAAGTAATAAGAGAAAAATAATGCTTTCAGACCAGTGAAATACAGGCGCAATATGTGACAGTCCTATTCAAATCACCTGCCTCCTCTCAACATTAATATTTTGCAGTGCTGTGTCAGATGTGTAAGAGAACACATCTGGTAATGCACTCATCAATTCATTCATGTTCCATTTCTACCACAGTTTTGAGTTGCTCTTCAAACTCCTCTGTTCTCCATCTGCTTTCTGCGTCTCACCTGTTTGAAAGCCAAATCTACCACTTCAGAAAGGTGTGAACACAGAAAGCCTTTTACCTGTTTATTTTTTACTTTTTCCCGTTGTGTTTTCTGTTCGCTGCATCACCGGCAGAGGCTGCAGAGACTTTAGCACATACACTTCAGATTTAAAGCTAATCTTGACAAGTTCTCATTAATATGTCAGCTTGTGTACTCAGACTGACCCGTATAAAAATGTTACCGCAAAAGTTTACAACACAACACTGCAAAAATAATATCAATACAACTCATGTTTCTAGAGTGTATATTTCTATACATGTTTATTTAATCTATTAAATCAATCCATTCAGCCATTGTGGGGTTGTCAATATTTAGTGGCTTGGTTGCTTTATCGGTCGTCTCTTCATCGTCCAAATTTCATTTCAAAAATTGGACAACAAAGAAAGATGTGATGGAGCACAAGTATGTGAAGATTTGGGTATTTACTTTGATCAAACTCTTAATTCACTTGTTAAATCCATTTTTTTAAATCAATTGCTAAATTCAGTGATGTTATGGCTAAAATGTTGTTTTTCAGTTCTAACCCTACCCCTAAGTGCAGTTTGGGTCTTATATATAGGTTATCCTTTTTAAAGCAAAAATTCTAGTTGACTAATCGAACAAGCCTTGCTTTTAGTCGACCGAAAAGGTCTTTGGTTAGCTCTACTACACCTCAACTTAATTTAGCATATTTTATGTGGGTTAATTATACCAGCAGAAAGACGTCCCCGGGACAAGGCTGACTTTTCAAGCCCCTCCAGCTAAAGGCTCTCTGGCCAGTCCTGATTATCTTTGTGAGACAGATCATTGTGGGCTCTGAGCTGTTTTTGCTGTTGTTGTTGTTGTTGTGAGGGTTTTAATAAGGTGCTTACTCAGAAAGGCTCACCAGCGATGCCTTATTCTACATGTTTTCAAAGCGTTGTCATAAGAATATCTCCAGATGACACTGCATAGAAGTCTCATCTTCTCAGCACGGACAAACAAGCAGAGACACAGCACTTCTGTCTCCTATGGCCCTTCTGTGCCCACTGCCCTCTCTCTCAGGACCTGACAAAGGCTGCTCTCCATCCACTTTGCCATGGGCCCAAGTGACACAGATGGCTCGGCCAGGAACCACATGTGTTGTTTTTTTTCCTCTGACAGACTAGACACACCAGCCTTGGCAGAAAATGCAGAAGTGGGTCTATGATTTAAGGGTGACTATTCCAGTTCACTAGAAAGTTACATGAAATTAAAATCTAAAGTATTAATCACTCCTTTAGTAACTTATTCTAAGATAATACTTAATTTGTTTTTGCAGTACATAGAAGAGATAGTAATTAATACATTGTACATTTAAAAATGTACCATAATTGGTTTTAAGGCACCAACAGACCACGCAACATGTTGAATTACTGGTGCACATTGACCATTATGCAAACGCTAAACAAGTTATTTTAAAACATTTTGCGACAAATTTATTCTCAAACTGTTTCTCAAAGCAGGAATGGGGAATGGAGCATAAATAGAGGTGTAGCAATAGAAGACTCAAATACAAATAAAGTCCTCCCTCCTCTGGCTGACCTTCAGTCTAAAAGCACATGGCCGTGGACCCAGAGGCAATGCTCTCTGTGGTGCGTCCTGCTCAGGCTGAACTCAGGGCTTTTGTGTGGGCTGCTACCTTGACCCAAGACCCTGAGCTTAGCGGTCCCCACAGTCACATTAACAATTGGCAGCATCCACAGTTTCCGCAGTGAAAGGCACAGCGCATGGCTCTAATGGTTTTTCCTGGTGAGAAAAAATGCATGCTACTTACATTATTTTAGATTATTTAAGGATTTCTCCATTACCACATACTGTAAATGGTCAACCACTTTTCATAAAAGAGCATTCAAATATAGTTTAGGGTGTGAATCCATTTAAATGAATGGTAAGTCTGTTGTTGCATCTTAGGCCAAATTAAGTATTTGTTACAATTTGGGGGCAGTACAATTTTTTTGGAAATAAATATACAAACTTAACATGATTAAATATAGTTGGACCTTACAATTATCATATGTTTGTGATAGGATCAACACATCTTTCGATATTAAAGTTTCAATTGATAACAATCTCCTATATTTGGGTTTCAATTATTCACCGCAGTCAGAAAGCAAGAAACAATTTTTGATTTGAATATAAGTTTTTTGTTTCATATGAATGGACCCAGCAATTTATAGTAGACAGTATTATTAATAAACCAGGTGGGATGCTTACTATCCGACTGAATGATACCGATACAAACAATAATGTAATCCTGATTAGCTTTGAATAGACAAGTTTATAAAATCATCATGAGCCGTTGAAAGAGTTATTTGGTAAACGGTCAATTAAGGAGCCAGATTAAAAATGCAGCCCGCGGAAATTCAATTCTGGAAGACTGAACTGCTGCCGCCCATCTCCTCCAGGCCTGCCTCGCATCCCCGCCTATCGCACAGCAAACGCCCATCTCCCGTCAACCTATGCCAGCCAGGCCAGCAACTTAAAAGACGGAGATACCCACTTCTCGGCCTTCTCAAGCTCGCATCCACCGCCTCCCCTCCTCCTCCTCTTTTCCATCTTCGAGCGTGCGCTTTTCCTGCTGCCCAATTGCCACCACCAGTACCTAGGTCCTGGGGGATTGCATGCGCACACAAACAGGAGCCGCGCTTAAAAGTGTCGCACCGGGCCTAGGGTGCCAAACATTCTTTAATAAAATACTTCAAATTGCATTTTGTCTCATGAGTCTCTCCAGATTGAATTGCATTAATGGTGGAAACAAATTAGGCTGTGTTGTGTCTGCAGTGCTCCCTGATCAATTGTCTTGTAGGTTTTGGTGTTCAGGGGTCCATCAGCAGAGACCTTCCAAACAATTGATCCAAAGATTTTTTAAAGACCACTGTAAGTAAGTTTTAATAGTAAGTTTTTATTTATATACCGCCTTTTCACTGCAGATCTGAGTCTCAACGCGGTTTACAATTGTTAATTTTGGGCATTTGTCTTTCACTCCACACAGAGATGGGAGCGGGGCCAGTACAGGAGGCACATGCCAGAACTATTGGACATATTTTTAGTGGTGGAAATTAGATGCATCATGCTGACCACAGGCTGGGTTACTACAATACACAAAAATATCTACTTTTCCACATAAAAAGTTGCTTAATGCCAATTTATTACTGTGTAAATTGAACACACAAAAAGCTCAGAAATAGATCTTGGGAGAGTCATGTTTGTTTGACTGGATATTTCAGATTTGCTTCTTGTCTAAACAAAAAAATGATGCTGGGTGAACCTATTATGTGTTTGCAATCTCTCAAATTTATGCTAAGTGTGTCCCTTGTGTGATTATGTGTTCGTTCAACTTTTTTTTTTCTTATCTTTATTTTAATTGGGACACATTCAGCTGTAGGAACTCCTGCAATGGGGGGGGGGCAAGCCCATTTAGAATTTTATAGACCATAATTACGTCTGAATACATTATCAAATTTTCCCACTTCAAAAAATGATGTTTGGTAAAGACTTTGCAATAGTGATAAGAAATGTTCTTTTTGTCTAATGTTTTTACTGTCTGCTTATACAGTCTTTCTATGGGCAACAATGTGGTCTTATTGGCCTGAGACCAACTCGTCACACAGTAATTAATATGGGAGAGAATTGTGGCATTAAGATACAGTTTTGAAGCCTCAGTTGTTAAGTTATTTCTAATGTGTTTAAAATTCACTAGATTTAATTGAATTTTGTTCCTCAATTTCTTAACATGTTTTTTAAATGATAATTGAGAATCCATGGTGATGCCTAAATACTTGTACTCTTGCACCACCTGTAGTGCTTGCCCATCCACCATAACTCTGGGATCACTCTCTTTGGTTGCCGACTTAGAAAAGAACATGCACATAGTTTTACTTGTGTTCAGGTGTAGTTTTGAATTTTTTAACCAATCACAGACTGACACCATTGCAGATGTCAGCTTCTCTGCTGCCAGTTGCTTCGTTTTAGCTTGAACATAAATTATGGTGTCGTCCGCATATAACTGACATGATGCTTCTGAACACACATCAGGTAGATCATTAATAAATAAACTAAATAGTAAAGGGCCAAGGGTTGAGCCCTGAGGCACACCTATATGATTATATTTTACCTCAGATGTTTTATTGTTAACCCTGACACACTGTTTTCTGTCTTTTAGGTATGATTCCACCCATTGGAGAACCTTTGGTGAAAAATTAAATTTAGATAATTTGGAAATTAATATGTCTGAGTTGACAGTATCGAAGGCTTTTCTGAAGTCGAGGTAGATAGCCCCAACTATGCCCCCTCTGTCCAATTTTGCTTTGATATTCTCTATAAGATAAATGTTTGCAGTATCGGTAGAATGAAATTTACAAAATCCAAATTGCATAGGATGCAACTTAAATGGTGAATAATTCAAATGAGAGATGATTTGCTCTGAGATACATTTTTCCAATACTTTTGATATCATCGGGAGAATGCTTATTGGTCTGTAGTTGTTTATATTCATTTGTTCACCAGATTTAAAGATGGGTGTAATTACAGCAGTTTTCCAGGCGGTGGGGAATAGTCCTTCAGTGATTGACCAATTTATTAATTTACATAAGGATGGGATTAATGATTCCCTATTTGATTTTAAAAACAGGGTATCAATACCATAGATATCCTTTGCCCTTGACGACTTGATAGATGAGATTATTGTTTCTATCTTTGACTGTGTCACTTCCATGAATGTCAATATGGGAGCATCGGTATTTACGGCTTCAACTTTAAAATGTGATTGATTATAGGTGGTTGTCAATTTTTGTATGGATGTAACAAAATGATTATTGAGAGCATTGGCGACCACACTTGCATCCTCATATATAGTTTCCTTTATTTTCAATTTTATTGTTTTGTTTCCTTTAGCATTTTTTCCCGTTAATTTGTTTAGATTCTGCCATATTTCCTTTGCATTCCCCTTTGAATTGTTTATAACATTAATGAAAAAGGAAGCTTTTGCATTTCTAATCAGTTTTGTGACTTTATTTCTCAAAGCCGTAAACAATCGCCTATCGTTATCTTTCTTACTTTTAAAAGCTACTTTGAGAGCATGATCCCTTTGTTTCATAAGAGACCAAATATCTCCATTTAACCAGGGCAAGTTCTTTCCCTTTCCTGGTTTGCATTTGATTTTCTTACTGAAGCTATTTATAATTGTTTTGAGTCGATTCATAAAGAGACTGCAGCTGTTTTCTAGACAATTTTCCTGAACATACTGAGCCCAATCAGTCTCCCTAATTGTTTGTTCAAGCAAAGGTAATTGGTTTTTTGGAATTTTTAGTTGTTCTTCTTTCATATTTGACACTGCATTTATTCTAGTTCTCAATTTCCTTATAAGGAGTATCATGTTATGATCTGACAATCCAGTTGCTAGATTGTAGCTCTTCTTGATTCGATCTGGCCTGTTAGTGAGAATCAGATCAATGAGCGTTTCAGATGTATTGGTGATTCTGGTTGGTCCCTCAATAATCTGGTTAAAATCATATCTACATAAAATGTTTTTTAACTCTTTCCTTTTTACTTTATCGATCCAATTAATGTTAAAATCTCCTATTAATATTATTTCATTACGTATATCACATTGCTTTATCAAAATGTTTAACTTCTCATAAAAAATATGTTTTGCATTTGGGGGTCTATATAGTCCCAGCAAAATAAAAGACATTTGGTCTGCCAGAATAACTTTTAAGCCAATACATTCAAGACCAGGGTCATTTGTCCAGTTGATTTGCTCGCCTTTGATTTTCTCATTAACATAAAACAACACGCCCCCTCCGCGTCCTTCGGTTCTGTCCCGTCTAAACATGTTATATCCTTTCACGTTTAATAGATCAATGGGAGAGTTCACGTGTGTCCACGATTCCGAGAGACATAAGAAGTCCAGATTTGATTTGTACAGGAGATGTTGCAGTTGGTCGCTCTTTGGTATAGCGCTTCTGATGTTTAGATGTCCGCCTAGTAAGCCGCTTGGTTTGGCTCTAGCGTCCCACAGCACACGAGCGTGATTGACAGTTTTGAAAAGTCTGAATTTGCTGTTTTTAACGATGGCTGAGTTAACCTTATACTCGGATTTTGGACACGGTGCGGTTTGTGCGCGCTCGCGGCACAGCACCTTTGGTACTGGAGTAAGTAGCGAGCCGGAGTTCGGTAAAGTTAGCTTGATATTCACAGATTCGGACTTCCGCGGTGAATATCTTACGAAAGCTACGTTGTTAAACGAAAGTAATTGTGCCAAAATGATCACCTCTACATGGGCTAACTACTACAACATCGATTTTTCTAATCCAATGCGCTGTTTTAATGCAGAGAAATCCATTGAATCCAATGCGCCGCAAGTGCCGGGAAAAGCACTTAGGGAGCGTCAACAAATGCCAATACCAGCTGTGTAAACGAACAATAGTTTTTATTTTAAGCCAAGTACACGCACTAAACTCTCAAATACTATAAATAGCTACCATATCTAACTACTACAACCTTTGTTTTCAGCATTTGTTTCTTTTTTGTATTTTTTATGAATAAATAGGATTTAATATTAATATGAATTTTGAATAACTTTTTTTCAAAAAGGGGCGTGGTCACCAAATTCTCAGGTATCATCAATAACTGCCATATCTAACTACTACAACTTTTGTTTTCAGAAGAAATATCTTTTTTATATTTTTATGATTAAATATGAATATTAATTTTGAATAACTTTTTTTCAAAAAGGGGCGTGGTCACCAAATTCTCAGGTATGTTCAATAACTGCCATATCTAACTACTACAACTTTTGTTTTCAGCAGAAATATCTTTTTTATATTTTTTATGATTAAATATGAATATTAATTTTGAATAACTTTTTTTCAAAAAGGGGCGTGGTCACCAAATTCTCAGGTATCATCAATAACTGCCATATCTAACTACTACAACTTTTGTTTTCAGCAGAAATATCTTTTTTATATTTTTTATGATTAAATATGAATATGAATTTTGAATAACTTTTTTTCAAAAAGGGGCGTGGTCACCAAATTCTCAGGTATCATCAATAACTGCCATATCTAACTACTACAACTTTTGTTTTCAGAAGAAATATCTTTTTTATATTTTTTATGATTAAATATGAATATTAATTTTGAATAACTTTTTTCAAAAAGGGGCGTGGTCACCAAATTCTCAGGTATGTTCAATAACTGCCATATCTAACTACTACAACTTTTGTTTTCAGCAGAAATATCTTTTTTTATATTTTTTATGATTAAATATGAATATTAATTTTGAATAACTTTTTTTCAAAAAGGGGCGTGGTCACCAAATTCTCAGGTATCATCAATAACTGCCATATCTAACTACTACAACTTTTGTTTTCAGCAGAAATATCTTTTTTATATTTTTTATGATTAAATATGAATATTAATTTTGAATAACTTTTTTTCAAAAAGGGGCGTGGTCACCAAATTCTCAGGTATCATCAATAACTGCCATATCTAACTACTACAACTTTTGTTTTCAGCAGAAATATCTTTTTTATATTTTTTATGATTAAATATGAATATGAATTTTGAATAACTTTTTTTCAAAAAGGGGCGTGGTCACCAAATTCTCAGGTATGTTCAATAACTGCCATATCTAACTACTACAACTTTTGTTTTCAGCAGAAATATCTTTTTTATATTTTTTATGATTAAATATGAATATTAATTTTGAATAACTTTTTTTCAAAAAGGGGCGTGGTCACCAAATTCTCAGGTATGTTTAATAACTGCCATATCTAACTACTACAACTTTTGTTTTCAGCAGAAATAGTTAGATATGGCAGTTATTGATGATACCTGAGAATGTGGTGACCACGCCCCTTTTTGAAAAAAAGTTATTCAAAATTAATATTCATATTTAATCATAAAAAATATAAAAAAGATATTTCTTCTGAAAACAAAAGTTGTAGTAGTTAGATATGGCAGTTATTGATGATACCTGAGAATTTGGTGACCACGCCCCTTTTTGAAAAAAAGTTATTCAAAATTAATATTCATATTTAATCATAAAAATATAAAAAAGATATTTCTTCTGAAAACAAAAGTGGTAGTAGTTAGATATGGCAGTTATTGATGATACCTAAGAATTTGGTGACCACGCCCCTTTTTGAAAAAAGTTATTCAAAATTCATATTTATATTTAATTATAAAAAATATAAAAAAGATATTTCTGCTGAAAACAAAAGTTGTAGTAGTTAGATATGGCAGTTATTGATGATACCTGAGAATTTGGTGACCACGCCCCTTTTTGAAAAAAAGTTATTCAAAATTAATATTCATATTTAATCATAAAAATATAAAAAAAGATATTTCTTCTGAAAACAAAAGTTGTAGTAGTTAGATATGGCAGTTATTGATGATACCTGAGAATTTGGTGACCACGCCCCTTTTAAAAAAAAAGTTAGTCAAAATTCATATTCATATTTAATCATAAAAAATATAAAAAAGATATTTCTTCTGAAAACAAAAGTTGTAGTAGTTAGATATGGCAGTTATTGAACATACCTGAGAATTTGGTGACCACACCCTTTTTGAAAAAAAGTTATTCAAAATTAATATTCATATTTAATCATAAAAATATAAAAAAGATATTTCTTCTGAAAACAAAAGTTGTAGTAGTTAGATATGGCAGTTATTGATGATACCTGAGAATTTGGTGACCACGCCCCTTTTTGAAAAAAAGTTATTCAAAATTCATATTTATATTTAATTATAAAAAATATAAAAAAGATATTTCTGCTGAAAACAAAAGTTGTAGTAGTTAGATATGGCAGTTATTGATGATACCTGAGAATTTGGTGACCACGCCCCTTTTTGAAAAAAAGTTATTCAAAATTCATATTCATATTTAATCATAAAAAATATAAAAAAGATATTTCTTCTGAAAACAAAAGTTGTAGTAGTTAGATATGGCAGTTATTGATGATACCTGAGAATTTGGTGACCACGCCCCTTTTTGAAAAAAAGTTATTCAAAATTCATATTCATATTTAATTATAAAAAATATAAAAAAGATATTTCTGCTGAAAACAAAAGTTGTAGTAGTTAGATATGGCAGTTATTGATGATACCTGAGAATTTGGTGACCACGCCCCTTTTTGAAAAAAAGTTATTCAAAATTCATATTAATATTAAATCCTATTTATTCATAAAAAATACAAAAAAGAAACAAATGCTGAAAACAAAGGTTGTAGTAGTTAGATATGGTAGCTATTTATAGTATTTGAGAGTTTAGTGCGTGTACTTGGCTTAAAATAAAAACTATTGTTCGTTTACACAGCTGGTATTGGCATTTGTTGACGCTCCCTAAGTGCTTTTCTCGGCACTTGCGGCGCATTGGATTCAATGGATTTATCTGCATTAAAACAGCGCATTGGATTAGAAAAATCGATGTTGTAGTAGTTAGCCCATGTAGAGGTGATCATTTTGGCACAATTACTTTCGTTTAACAACGTAGCTTTCGTAAGATATTCACCGCGGAAGTCCGAATCTGTGAATATCAAGCTAACTTTACCGAACTGCGAGCCGGGTGGATTAAACTCACCAAACTGTCCAGTGCTGCCGTCGCAAATCGCCCCGCGTAGTTCTGCCTCTTCGCCAAAATCCAAGTTTCTGTCGGGGTATAAGCATGGAGATGTATCCGCGGTGATGACTGGTCCCGGGTTTGGTTGAACATCGCCAGCGAGCAGAAGTGTCAGTATCAGGTAACCAAGAAGTTGTTTCTGCTGCCTATATATTTGTTTGTGGAGCCCATTGTTTTTCACTGTGCTATGGAATACTGCTTTGCCATTGCTAAGGACATTGTGGTATGATGTATAGTGTCCAAATGAAATATACAAGTAGGCATAATCGGTGGGAATCCCAGAATGTGCGTAGAGGGAATTTGCATCAGCTGCTGGTGGCGTGGATGACTTAGCGAGACATGCTCTGACGGAGCTCAGTACAACACAGATGATATATGTTGCAGTCCACGCAGTGATCTTAAACTTCTTTAACTGTTGTGTTGCTCATTTTACGACACAGCTATACAACTTTGACAGAAGCTTTGTTTGTCAATGCTCTCATGTTCGTTTGTCCTTAAACACAGATGGACGCTCTGTCAAATGAATTATGCATATGATCATTATTGATGCTATAGACCAAGGTAAAGGTGTGCACATGTAACAGCAAAAAACTGCGCATAAAACATGATCTGGAATATAGAACTGTGCTCCTGCAGTGGGACATGTGGAGGTGTTTATCCTCTGTGTAATAAACAGGCACAGACTTAAAACTTCTTTTACAATTTCATCCAGTACCACACAAGCTATTGTAACTCTGTAAGTATGCTTCATAAATAAACCATATGCATTCTTATGGATCAGCTTTCATGTCGGCAGCCAGGTCTAAACCAGGATGAAACTGTGTCCAACCCGGGATCAAACCTAGTCCCAGCACTAAAGCAGGCCCATTCTAGGGCAGGCTAAAGAGTCGGGTCCAAATAGGCCAGAATAATCCCAATTCTCTGTGAACAACTTGACAAAGGCACATTGTTCTTGACATGATTTGATGGTTTATAATGTTTTCTAAAATCTATTTTTTTGTATATACATTTTTTGTTTGGATAAAA
The DNA here is from genome assembly GCA_964034765.1 of Knipowitschia caucasica. NCBI lineage: Eukaryota > Metazoa > Chordata > Actinopteri > Gobiiformes > Gobiidae > Knipowitschia > Knipowitschia caucasica. The sequence goes on along the minus strand of OZ035829.1, from coordinate 20,387,006 downwards.
AACACTTACTTTCCAGTCAAAGCTATAGCCTCTCCCTGGTAACATGACAGGAGTAACCCTCACACTAAACTAGCGTTACAATGCTAAATATCAAACTCTATTTGGAGATACTGAAACGATAATGAATAGATTCAATATTTGATACCACAGGGATTTTGACAGGCTCTTTTTTTGCTGTTATTTAACTAATTTCTTCCAATGTATTCTGATAAAAGTTGCTCTGATGTCAATATTTAACTAACTTTTATAACTTCCTATTCTTGACCTAAGAATCATTTTCCATAGAATCTTGGAAAATGTATTCAGAACATATTTTGGGTCAAGGAAATAATAAAAATCCGAATGATTCACAAGTCTCATCTTTCCTCTCTGCAGCCTGTCCTAGTGGGTACTTCAAGTCCGTGTCTGGCCCCACCCCATGTTCGCTGTGCCCCCCCAACAGCAGGACGAGTCTGGACGGAGCCTCTGTGTGCGAGTGCCGCAGCAGCTTCTACCGCGCCGCCACCGACGCCAACTACTCCGCCTGCACCAGTGAGTGACCGCAAAGCATCAACATTCACCAAGAGCATAGTTTGAAATGTTCCAAATCTCATCGGCTCTAACTGGAGGCTCAGGCAGAACATGTAATACACTAAAGTCAAACAAAACACATGTAATTCCTGCAAAAGTGTTCAATTTTGTTCCTGTAAGCTGGTGTCACAAAGTTTCCTCTCAGTTACTTTGCCAGTGCAGAGAAATTTTTTTCAACTTCTTAGCAGAGGCTTTCATCTAAGTGAGGTCCACTTAAATTATGGATGTGCAACTGCTCATTTCATTTTGTGCTCTCTGCAGCTAAGCACCAAAGATGTCTCATGGGTGTTTGTCTTTACTTTAAGTAGGACAAAATCAAGAGTTCTGAACCAGAACTAAACAACAAGGAAACAGATTAAAGCCTTCAACTTTTAGGCACTGCAGTTATCCCCATCAAAACTTGCACCATAGTTATCTTGCAGCTGAAGTGGTGGTGACGAGGGCCCACATTCATAGCAATTTTGAATATTGTTTTCCAGAAATGTATTTATTATTGGCTCAAAATGTATCTTCTGAACATTTTATTTGATATTATGATGATTTCACTTCCAAGTTCAATATTTGGATGTAGGCCTAGAGCGCACTGCCTGATGTCTCAATGCCATGTAATTTTGCAATAACAACGTTTTTCAAGGAATCTATGGACGATGCCCTTAATTTAGAACAGAGAAACTTCCAATTAACACTGCATGCATTATTAACCGTACACGTAGTCCATTGGTGACGAGTAGATTCACAAGTTCTAGTGCACATGCAGTATCTGAGTCCTGCCATTTGAGCAAGAAATGGTACTACGTTTTTTTCCGCCTGTATATGCGTTAATATTAGTCAAATAAAATCTCAAAGGATTTATGCTGCATTCTTGACAACGATTGCTCAGGACCCCATGCTGACTCTCATTAAAGTACTTTCTTTCCTCAGAGATATGTTTTCTATATATCTTTATCATGTTAGGAGTGTGTGGCCCTAAGCTGAGGCTGAAAGTCTGTATACTATTCAAACACCTTGAATAGTCCTCACATCCTCCTTGTGGTGTCATACAACCGCCTCGTTGTTGAATCCTGATGTAAACAATTCTGTATTCTATATTCAGTCTAAAAGGGAATCAAACTGAGACCCCTCTTGTCTGTCTGCAGCCCCTCCGTCTGCTCCTGTGGCTCTGACCTGGGAGTATGAGAGCGGCGATGGAGGCGTGTCCTTGAGGTGGCGCCCCCCGATGGACATGGGGGGTCGCAGCGAGGTGTGGTATGGCGTGGTGTGTCGCATCTGCCCCTCGGCCATCGTTTCCAGCCCCACCCAGTGCTCGTGGTGCGGCGAGGGCGTCACGTTCAGCCCGTCTCAGACAAACCTCAAACAGACGAAAGTGACTCTCAACAACCTGCTGACCCGAGTCACCTACCTCATACAGGTAAACTCTGGGAAACTCACATTTCAACATTCATTCAGTCCTATTACACAAACAGTCCTGCATGGCCATTTAGGGTTCTGTTCTGCAAATCTTTTGTTCCTCCTTTTCATTGATGATCAAAGACGAAAGAACACAAGCGCTCTGTTGTTGTGTCGTAAGAGGATTTTTGTGTTACTTACATTTATGAAAAACACTTTGTCACCACTCGGGCTGGGTATTTTGTGGAGCTTGCCAACATGATATGCATCTTTGCATGACATGATATGTGTCTAGATACTGGGGACCAATAGATACGATTTCATTCAATATTTTTCTAAACGATATGGTTCCGTAGAAAATAAAGGCTTTTGGCTCCTTATTTAACATTTTTACTTCATTTAAGTAAAAATACAACACCATTGACATTGTCCATTGTTCTGATCTGGGATTCAACCACTGCTCACTCTTTCACTAAACCCTGTCTTGTATTTTATTCATAAAGGACAGATGTTTTTTCATTTCATTGTATTTGCTGAACAGCTGACAGAGCAGGGGACACTCGTGCCTCGGCTTCTTCAAACACTGTGGAATATTAAAGTAAATAAAAGGAAATCTCTCTTTGTAATCCACACGTGTGTGTTGATGACCCACAGGTGCAGGCCATGAACGAGGTGTCCGCTCTCAGTCCTTTTCCTGCGCGCTACACAAGCATCAATTTCACCACCAGTCAGTCCGGTGAGTACAGAGCAGAGACAGAGAGCAGAACAATGAGCACTGTAAAACATCTACCATCTATTAATTTAGGCTTCAGGACACTTTACAGTCCAAACCAAAGTGACACAAAGGAAGCATAAAGCAATGGGAAATAAAAAATGTGCTTTCTATCTAGCAAGTCCAATCGTCCAATTTAAATTTTGGTTAGCCATTGGTTTAGTCTTCAGGTTAGTGGTAATTGGAATGTCATTTAATAATTTAGATTTACGATTAAAATGAGAAAAATCCCCCCAATTAAGTATTATAAACAACAATTGACATCTTTAAGATGGGGTACTTCCAAACACAAAAATAGAACAATCCTTCTGACTACAGTAGTTCCTCGCTCAAAGAGCATGAGATTAAGATAGTAAAATAAGATTAAAATCTCTATCTGTAGCATAAAAAGAAGCAGTTTGGTTCTATCGATCACAAGTTTTCATACATGTTACATATTTTTGGCTTTTTGCCAATATAAAAAAAACATACAGGGCTCAAATTTGTATTAGATAACATTAAACATGAAGACATAAGAAGGGTGAAAAGTGTAGGTAACCCACCTTTAATCAAAGGAAAACAACTGTGAAAACTCTAAACCTTTGACGGTTTATCCTGCAATTCCTCACTTTATGCAAAACCAAAATCTCAACCTATAAATGAATCTGGTTATTAGCTACAGTTTTGAAATGACATAAATCAATATCTTGCTTTTTGCAGTGTACTGTGTGTGAGTGTGTCGCAGACCAGAGGTTGCTTGAGGTTACTAAGTCTGGTCCGCTTCCATCATTGTCAGTGTGGTGCAGAGGGAAAAATAAAAAAGGGACAAATGAGAGATCAGACTGCATGAAAGGCAGACAAGAGAAAACAGACAAATGTACAGACACGCGTCACGCACCATGAAAAGCCTCAGGAAAACAAATCTAATGAAGCCTTATCAGAAATCCAAGCACTTCCTCTGCAAGTTACAATATATTCATTATCTTTGTCTGGGATTCATACAGACCCAGACTTTTTTTTAAATCATACTTCACCTACTTGACCTACATTGGATTTGTTTTTTTCTCTTTGAATGTGGAGCATTTTTCACCCACACCTAATTTAATTAACATTGTTTTACTTGATGAGCAGACATCCAGACTGAGCACCTTAAAATTCATGCTCTACTAATTATTCCCTGGAGCTTTGTAGCATCGCCCCCATGTGGACATTTCAACAACTGCTTGGAGATCATTCAACAAATGCTTAAAAGATTGATTTATTGTCAATTTATTGTCACAAAAACGTAATTTAAATGTATTGCATGTAAAGTAAGCGGACAGTAGCTGCTACAAATACAACTAAGCTTGAACTAATAGTTTGTGTGATATTATCATAGGTTTCTCCTTCTATCAGCTCCTTTTTCATTCATATTGAATTCTAGCTTTTTCCTTGTATTTTTAAATCATTTTTGAATATAATAATGATAATTTTAATAATGATTCAGCTTTGATTCTATGTATGTACTTCAAAATCAATATGCTGTAATTTTCACTAAAATATTTCTTAACTCACTGACTGCCAGGCATTTTCAGATTTGAGAAGTGCATTCTGCCAGCAATTTCAGGTGATTTGACCCAACTTTGAAGTGCCACAGAATATTCATTTTTTAGACGATGTAAACACCAAGGGCACCAAATTAAAGATTAACCTCTCTGCTTTACTCTGAAAAAAACAGTTTGTTTCTACCTCTTACCGTTCTTGCGTTATTCGCCATAGAACAAAGCATACTTTCACCCATAACACCTGGTCTGAGCAAGAAAACAGAGAAAACGAGCTGTATGTAAACAGGAACATATCAAGCAGAAAAGATACTTTTAGTTGCTTTAGTGACAACTCAAAACATCTTCACACTTGTTCCATTACAAAAATTATAAAAACATGACTCTGAAATAATACTTTTGATGGCAAATTGTTGGCAATTTATTCACAGATAGAAAATTTAACTAAAATTTAACCAAAACGTCAAACAACAACAACACAAAGATCAATAAAACTATAGATGTATAAAATAGAATGAAGCATGTGAATTTGAGTGTGTGTGTGTGAATGTCAGTGTGCGAGTGAGTGTCTGTGTGAATGAGTGTCTGTGTGTGTGAATGTCAGTGTGTGTGAATGTCAGTGTGTGTGAATGTCAGTGTGCGAGTGAGTGTCTGTGTGCGTGAGTGAGTGAGTGAGTGCGTGTGAGTGTGTCCGATAAATCATGATCAGGTTTGCTGAACGAATCCGAGGCATCAGTAACAGCAGCAGCTGATACGCTGAGAGAGGCGGAGGGTGTGTCTCTGCTCGGGGCTCTTGCTCCGCGCAAATATGGCTGCAGAGACGGACCTCCACCGGGGTCTCCACTCTCTCCCCTCTCGACCCCACTCACTGATCCGCGAGTAAATCCCTGAAGCAGTGTCAGCTGCTTATAACTATTCTTTTTCGCCATCACTCTTGCTATACTATCGCTAAACTAGATCGCTGATCTGTCTCAATACTACGCTATCATCGCTCTGCTACAGCAGCACGCTGTCCAAAGACCCCACACTCCTCCTCCTTCTCTCCACTGACTTATGACCTCTCCTGTGGTGCAATACTGCATCCTACTGGTGGTGATTTATCATTACAGGTACATTTGCACTATATATCAGTGTTGTGGGTCATTCACAAGGTGCGCCAGACATTACTGCAGCCTCCCGTGTAATAACACGGAAAACTCGTCATACTCGTCCATGGGCAGTGAGCGTCACTATTCAACATGACGACTTTTGTCGTCATGGGCAGTGAATGAGTTAAGTGCCAATCACACAGGCGCCGCATCGAGCCTCAGCCAATACCAGCTCAGGCCAGCATCGAGCCTCAGCCAATCACACAGCTCGGCAGCATCGACCTCAGCCAATTCACACAGCCTCGGCCAGCATCGAGCCTCAGCCATCACTCCAGCTCGGCAGCATCGAGCTCAGCCAATCACAGCCTCGGCCAAGCTCGAGGCCTCAGCAATCACAAGCTCGGCCAGCATCGAGTGCCTCAGCCAATCACAAAGCTCGGCCAGCATCGAGCATCAGCAATCACACAGCTCGGCAGCTCGCGCCTCAGCCATCACACAGCTCGCCAGCATCGAGCCTCAGCCAATCCACAGCTCGGCCCAGCATTCGAGCCTCAGCCAATACAAGCTCGGACATGCCCAACTGCCAACCACTGACAGCAAAAACACGGCAGTTTAAAAGCAGCAACTTCCCTACTAACCAGCCCTTCCTGAAGCTCTTGACACCACGCCTCCCAGCACTCTCAGCTCGTGAAACAGCAGAGAGCAATAACATACAGATTACACAGACAGTTGGATAGACACATTGTGCTTTGAGGGATTTTTTTTCTCGGGATGAGCACCTCCGACTGGGGGCAATGTGGCTGTCAGAGGGGGGCGGGGTCAGGGAGGGGGTGAGTCGGAAACACAATGAGGAGTGGAGGGAGGGAGGGGGCAAGATGGATAGGTAGAGGGAGGAGGAGGGATCCGAGCTGGAGACTGAAGACTGAATAGTGTTGAGTTGTTGTAGATAGTCCGGACTTGTTATTATGGCCTTGGCCGAGGAATGTGAGATAAGAGTGGAGAGAAGACACAGCTGGAGAAAAACACATCGCCTGAGAGGGACAATATTATATGCAATGTCGCAGTCAAAAACAGGCAGATATTCTATTAAATCCAATTAATCCGAATTGCGGCGCCCTCAGACCTCCGTACACAGGGGCAAATCCAAGCCGGGTCAGAGAGTTCAAGCCTGACAAACAATGTCATTCAATCTCAATTCCAGAGTTTTATGCCCATCGAGTGAACGAGCTGCGAGATCTTTGATCAACTGTTCCACCAACACCACTCTCCGTTGTCCAGCCACGGCACTCTCAACCACGACTCGGTTAAGCTCCTTGTACATCCCATCAATTTTGTTGGCCAGCAGGTCGTGAATCTTGCGAACTGCCATGCCTCCGAATTTGTGGTAGAAGAGAACCGCTCCAAACCCAAACAGGAGGATTCCCACCACCAAAATGCCAAAGATATATACGTCTTCCGAATCTTCAATAGACAGGGTCGACAGACAGAGGGGCTGAAACTTGTTCCAGCTGTCAAGCGTATACCCCGCAGGTGAAGTCCCGTCCGGGCACACGGTGCTCTGTGAATTGGGTGGCAGCTGATTGCCACCTACCCGACCCAGAAATGGATTAAGGGGTAGAAAATGGATGGATGGATACTATTTGTTTATATTATTTGGGGCGACAGTAGCTCAGTTGGTAGAGCATTGGCCTTAGGCCCAGAAGGTCGTGGGTTCAATTCCCACCTCTGCACCTTCTCCACCGACTCCCACTGATGACTGCTGTCGTTGTGTCCTTGGGCAAGACACTTAACCCCACTTTGCCCAAAAGCCCCCACTGAAAGATCAAGGCTATGCTCACACTCAGAGAGCAGCCGTCCTCCTGTGGACTCACCACCTGCAGAGGATCAGTGAGGGGCTGGTGCTATGAGACTTGGGTGGCATCTCTGATTGCCACCCCCCTGACCCAGAAATGGATTAAAGGGTAGAAAATGGATGGATGGATGGATGGATGGATGGATACTATTTGTATAAGATTAATCATTAGGGGTTTACTTAATTGCTAAACATAACTTGAATAGGACATAGGACACCAATCACTTGCAGGGTCACTCCAATGCCAACCTATTGATAAGTAACAGTATTTCAAAGCAGACAGTCAAACTATAAAATATGAATACCACTTGTCATAGTGTAAACAATTCCTTCTTCATTGGTTGTTAAACAGGGCAGTAAGATCCCGGTGCGGTGGACGGCTCCAGAGGCATTTCAGCACCGGAAGTTCAGCTCGGCCAGTGACGTGTGGAGCTTTGGTGTGCTGATGTGGGAGGTGATGTCTTATGGAGAGCGGCCATACTGGGACATGAGCAACCAGGAGGTCAGTGCCGCACGATGAACAAATGTTAGGGCCACTGACTGTCCCATCTGCACCCCCTTTTGTTCCCACAATACACAATCCCCCTGTCCCGCATGCGCTTTGTTCATCCACACTGCTGCCTGCAGTTTGTAGTCTTTCTGCGTTATCCAATGCCTGGTGCCCGGTCTCCCAATGTGTCTTGTGCACACAAATTGTAGAGTGACTAAGATTAAGAGATACTTTATTCATCCCACAAATTTGCATCACAATTTAAAGAACATTAGGAATGAGGAGCACACAACACAAGAGACATGAATATTAAGTTTAGCATAAATCTATGAAAATATAAGAAGGTAAAACCTCAATCTTTAGCTTAATAAAGAAGCAATAATTACTGCGTTGAACGGCCCTCGCCGCACCGCAAAGGAGGTGGCGCTGACGCACCATCTTCCTGCAGCCCTGATGGGAGCGACACTGTGCATTTTGAATTCCTATGATCAGTGATTGTGTGTCTCTATTGAAAAGGTAAACCTCATTCTCCCCATGTAACACTTTTATCAGTCTGTAGGGGGTGCTAATGCTGCAATTTCATGATTCACACTTTCAATTTACCCAAATCCGAGACTGGAACAATCAATTCAAATTTTGTGCAAATCGGACTTTGTATGTGCATAGAGAGGGCATTTACTTTGCACAATAGCGCCCCCTACAAATTCAGATTTTTTGTCTTATTCCAAAGAACACCAAAATAATACAATTTGTGCCACAAAAAAAACTTGTGGCAAAATTTGGTGAGTTTTTATGTTTGTTAAGTGGGTTAAATATGAGATCAGACAATAGAAAACCTAAATACCTTTATCCCCATGTAAACCTTTACTCAGTCTGCAGGGGGCGCTAATGGGTCAATGTCATTGTTCACACTGTCAAGTGACCTAGGCCCAGTAGTTGAACAATCGAGTAAAATTTAGTGAAAATCAGACTTTGTAAATGTGCTCCTGTTTGCAAATACAATCTGTGAGTGTGTCCCAAGCCCTCTGTGCACAGAGGGGCTCGGCCGCGCTCTGACCAATCAGAGCAGTTCATCAGAGCGGGAGTTAGAGCGGGAGCGAGACGGGCAGAGTTTGTGGCACTAAAGTGTGGATTTAAAGAAAACCAAAGGATTTAAAAAGAAAAAAAAGTTCAGGATGACAAGGGACACTAAAATCCTAATAATAGATCCATGGTGTGTCCATACAGTCTCCATTGGATAACATGGGAACTTCACACCTCTCCATGAAAATAACCACAATTTGGGAGTCTGTCACGCTCAGACCGTTTGACTAATTCAAATTCTATGATCAACTATTGATGGTCCATGTGTTGAGATGATGTGGAGCGATTTTCAGCAAAATTAGCTGGTTTGATGTTTGAGCGAGGAGTATATTTCAGAGATTTTTCAGAGACAATTTTTGCATAGACACAGAATGAAGAGTGTTTGTCGTCGCCACGGCAACAGGGTAAAAAATAAGTATTGGTTGTCATTGACTTTTTGAATCCAGAGGACAAAACAGAATTATGTGCAAAATTTCACACATTTTGAAAAAACTAAATTTAATCTAGCCCATGTAAAACTTTGACATAGTCTGTAGGGGGCGCTAATGAGCCAATTTCAATATTTCCACATTCAAATGACCTAGACCCTGGAGCTGAACAATGGATTAAAATGTGGTGCAAAACTGACTTTGTATGTGCAAACGGGAGCAAAAAAAGTCCTATTTTGCCGCTCCGCTGCTCGGACAAGGTTTAACTGATCCAAATTCTATGATCAACTATTGATGGTACATGTGTTTAGACCATGTGGAGCGATTTTGAGACAAATCGGTGAACTGGCCGAGGAGGAGTTGCTTTCCAATCGACATGTGTGAAATTTTTCCATTTCCCATTGAAATTAATGAGCTCCCTCTTTGTCAGGGGGCGGAGCATAATAACTTTTTTTTCATGTCTTGACCAGTGGGGGAGGTTCCCAGCTCAAAAGTGGCCAAAATGACGTGCGCTGACATGCTTGCAATACCACCCCGGGCCGATGGGGGTGGACCCAGAAGTAGAATTAGCCAATGCTAACATATAGCATTGGCAGACCTCTCGAAAACGTCTTTACAGGATGGACCAAAAGTTGGCTCTTGGCCCAAAGCTCCGTTCCACATGTGTGTCAATGCTGAGGGGGGTGGATTTTTTTGGTCCACTCTAGTTTACTTGCTGTGAATTTTTTAAGTCTCTCGTTCAAATGAATGGAGTTGCGCCGGCTGACGCATGCGCAGATGCGTTTTTTCACAATTTTCTTGTGGGCGGGACCACTCGCGGCCATTTTGGATTGCTCCAGTAGAGCACATTTTTTGGTCCATTAGTTAGAACTGCAGAGATAGGCGTGACTCTGTCCATTAATATATACAGTCTATGGTCTTGACTTGAGGAACATGTGCACCTCACCATCATGAGGTCACCTACCCCCTCCATAGGACCCCATTCATTTCACTGTGTACTACGGCAGGAGTAAAGCCATTCCGTGCCTCCGGCACGGATTTATCAGTGTTTGGGCACGTGCCGTTGCGTGTAGGTCACAATCTCCGGGCGCAGCTGGGTACACACCATTTACACTGTTACAAAACCAATCACAAATCTGAAGCTAACTTTTGATTCTACACTTGTTTGTATGATGTTGAGCAATTTTGAGCTCTGTTAGTCAAACGACGAGGCTGGTTTGTTAAATGTGCAAAGCATACGTGTATTTTTTTTATCACTCTGTAGGGGGCGCTAATGCTATATTTTTATGTTTTTGACCAAACCCAAGAGTTGAACAACCAACTCACGTTTGGTGCTAATGGAACTATGTATGAGTAAACGAGTGCACATTTGAAATTGTCCAATTTGGGTACAAAAGCAAAATATTCTGCTCAGCTGCTTGCACACCATTTATCCGATCTAAATTCTGCATCTTTGATGGAACATTTTCAGACAAATTGGTGAAAAGACCAAGGTGGATTTTCTAGTAGTGCAAAGTGAAAATGTGAGGGAGTTTGTCATCGCCATGGCAACACAAAGGGAAAGTCATACACCTCATTACTTTATTGTAACAGAGTATCATGACAGAATTTTGTGCAAAATTTCAAACATTTTGACAAAACTAAATGTCTTTATGCCCATATAAAACTGACAACTTTGGCTTACTCTGTACAGGGCACTAATGCTTTATTTTCATGTTTTTCACTTTCAGCTAACCGAGACCCAAGAGCCCAGCCGACTCACATTTGGTGCTAATCGAACAATGTTTGAGTAAACGGGTACCCATTTGAAATTGTCCAATTTAGGTTAAAAAAGTCATTTTCTGCTCCACTGCTGGCACACTGTTTAACCGATCACAATTCTGCAGCTAACTTTTGATACTGCACGTGTTTATATGATATGGAGCGATTTTAGAAGTCCTTGAGAGAAAACAACTCTAGGTTTCAATGGTACATAATACATTTTAAAGGGTTTGAGTAGACGCACGCAACCATTGTGTTTTGGTGAGGGACGGGCGTCCGTCACTCATCGCCACATCTTGCGTTGTGAATGCAATATGCCCGTACACTAGTTCGGCACACGGGCCTAACAATACTGCATCTTCTTGTGCAAGAAATATATAGTTGTACAGTATGTATAAGTCTGCAGATAAATCAATCATACACTCTAGTACTTGAGGGTAGGGTTAGGGTAGCGTAAGGTAATTGGGGTGATAAGTAATTAGCTCTGAAGATTCAAATATTCACTGTGCTGTAGCTACTGTACATGTTAGCAGCATGCTAAAAGTAAAGTGATAGTGAACTCATGTGGTCCCATTTTGCACATTCTAACAATATTTCATATTATGTGCGGCTGATGTGTGTGCTCGTGTTTTTTGTGGTTTTGCACACAGGTGGGTTTCTATTTTGTAAATCAAATTCTCATTCGCTCCCATCTGAAATGAAACGGTTTAGAGCTCCATAACTCCTTAAAAGCTTGTGGTGATTCCCAGAGGTCAGAGTGCTCATTTTATTTAGCCCACATGTGTAACACCAGTAATCATGTAGCTCTCATTTGCATAACGTGGATTCTATCTGCTGAAGAGTGACCTTTACAAAGTGCTGTGGATACACTCTTCACACCTTGTGCCTTATTAATGTCAAATTCTAAAACATTCTGGTGCGCTACTTTATATTTCACAAGGTCATCATTACTAATTCACCTTTTACTCAAAATGTTTGATTCTATACAAGGTTCATTCATTTTGAGACACTGGGGTGTGAAAAATTATCACTTTGGGACTGATTTTAGCAACGGTTTAAAAAGAATATCTAGGAAAGCCTCATTATTCAAATTACTGTCTAGTGTAGGTCAATTTGGCAAACCTATGGTGAACTGCTCCTGTAGCCACAGCTGCCCTGCATTAGACTGACAAAATTATGGCTTAAAGGAGATATACCTGTTTCTGCAAGCTTTGAGAAGCCCCTCAACTCGCTCACAGGCTTCTCATGTCCCCTACGCTCATCCCACGGAGCCTTCTAGTTGTATTTGCGATCTGATGCTAACATTAGCATGAGCGCAACTTAAGATGTACAACAATCACTGATGAAATGGAACAAAAGCAACGCACTGCTAACAAAATATATTACTGAAAGATTACCGCTAGTTTTGCGTCCGAATGTGGTCCGAGCACAGATAGTCTGAGGCGGTCCCGCAGGTCTCTCCCATAGACTGTAAGTCTCTCCCATAGACACGATGTAAGCTAGCTATGTTCACCCGGGCTTGGTTTCTTCTTTGATCATTTTTTCGCTTTAGTTCCCTCTTCTCTTCCTCACTGTTGTGTCGTTTGGGCTGTTTTGCTGTGTGTGCAGTTACAGCAAGAAGATAGCCAATTCTGCTAACATGCTACTGTGTTTAGCAGCGCAGTAGAGGCTAGAGGACGCCGCCTCGTTCTGTGAGTGGAGCAGGATGAGCGGCCCACTAAGTCTCTACTCAGCACTTTTTACTTTTTTACGAGTTCATACACAGCTCAAGTTTACAATTACATTTCGGATTATAATACAACTCGTATGTGGTAATAAGCATTTTTATGAACCGATTTAAAAATAAATTGGGTATAGCATCTTTAACTAGGTTAAATTGGATCAATGCAAGCTTCATTCACACATGAGTCACATTTCCACCGCAGGAGTTCCTGGTAAAAGGAGCAAGGGTGGGACATCTACAGGAACGTCCTCTCCCTGGGTCCTCTCAGTGGCCGTGTCTCCAATGCATTGTAGGACCCCTCAGCCACGTCATGAGTTTCAATCGCCGCATAATCAATAATTATTTATTTTACAGTCAGAACCACTCCACTTGTTGTGGTCTTTGAGTTTTTTATAGTCCTGCTTAATTTTTTTTTTTACTTTTCACGGCATTGTTTCACGGCACTGTGATGAATCCCCAGCGCTGTGCCTCAAACGCCGTCTGAATTTCTACAGTGTCGTAGGAGGCAACTACATGCACCTCGTCATCCGTCCGTTTATCGTACATTTTGCTGTTGTTTGCTGTTTCCAGTGGTGCCTGCTGGGCTACTGCTGCGGGATTTCTAAAAATGCCGGTTGTTTTGGTCCTTTCTGCTGGCGTCAGAGCCTGCTTTAGCTTTAGCCAATCAGTGCCGGGTTAACCTCAAGCCCCACCCAGGAACTGTTCAGGGCCGAACTGAGTACCTAGCATGGAGGAGGTACCGCGTTGGTTTCCGTAGAAGTTCCTGTAAATGGCCCTGTGGGGGAGGTTCTTGCAGTGGAGACACGCACCAACGGGCAAACCCTGTAAAATTAGCCCAAGTTCCTGCGGTGGTAAAACGCCATCAGCAACTACAAAATGCACTGGTCTCAGCTTTGATAAAACCGTTATTTTAAAACCTTGTTTTACTGGTTGTTGTGCTTGTGCAGGTGATGAAGGCGGTGGCTGATCAGTTCCGCCTCCCGGCTCCTCATAACTGCCCCGCAGCAATGCACTCTTTGATGCTGCAGTGCTGGCAGACTGACCGCGGAGACCGGCCCGGCTTCGATGTTCTGCTGTCCTCATTGGACCGCCTCATAAGACATCCCGCCTCCCTCAAAGCTGAGCCCACACGGTGAGACCTCAGCCTCGTGCTACACTTATCTTTTGTATTGTGCTGTTTGACTTTTCTGTTGCTCTGCAGAAGCTGTTCCCAGCCGCTCCTCAGCCCCACCCCCACAGACCTGTCCTGTGTGGCCACCGTCAGTGACTGGCTGAAGGCCTTGAGGTTGGAGCGCTACCAGGATGCTTTTGACCGCGCCCACCTGGACTCGTTGGACAGAGTCAGCCGCCTCAGCATGGAGTAAGTGCAGAGTTGTTCGATCATCATTCAGTTTGATACCCGTGTCTTAGATAGCTCAGTCAAAGCCTGCTCTCTGTGCCCTCAGTGAAGTGCAGGCTCTGGGGGTGAACCTGATCGGACATCAGAGGAAGATTGTGAGCGCTGCGCAGCAGCTCCGGACCTTCCTGGCGCAGGGGCAGGTGGAGGTGTGAGGCCTCGTGCTTCAGTTCAGTCTGTTGTAAATGGTTCCAGTAACCATCTCGCAGAGCATGTTCATGCCACTGAACAGTGTTGTCTGATAAACTGGGCACTTTAAAAAGAAAAGGCGAAAGATCAATGGACTGGTCCCACCGTGACTCAAGAGGCTCTGTAGGAGGAGCTCTGAGAGGACCACAAGCTTTTAAAGATGAGAACTCCGGGTTCTTCCATATTTGTCACTGAATTTCACTTTGCCTTCGTCTGTCCTCACCCGTCCTACCTCTGACCCACTCACATCTGTCACAGCTGCATCCTGACATGTTTTGTACTATATGTATCAGCCGTGTCTCCACACTGACAACTGCGGACAGACAATCTATATATATTTGTAAAAATTACTTCTTTCTTACCTGAAGGCCAAATTCTGTGGGGAAAAAATGGGCAAAAAAGGTTTACCTGACCAAAACTACCTACTGCCAAGCAGCTCTTTAAACGCTCAGTGGATTTTGATGCTGCACATTTGTTTGTTTGGTACTGTTTATTAATGACTTGTTTTTCCTGTTTTTGACACAAGTTCAGCGCCGCTGAGTAAAGCTGCAGAGACTGAGGCAGCATCTCCTTTGTACATTTCACTGATCATGTTTAGTTTGGTTCTAACGTATTCACTGTCATTGAAGCATTGTGAATGTGTGGTTTTGGATGGAAATCAGATTTACACTTTACTGAAAGCAAAATGCTTTGTGAGCTGCTGTATGTGTGAGTGTCTGATGTTCAGATGACTGAAGTGTGTCGGGCTACACACGCTATGTGTTTACATGTTCACCAGTATTCCATAACTGTGCAAATTTGTAAAATAAATAAGAATTTATTTAAGAAACCTCACGTTTGACTTTATTTTTAATTTTCATTACACTAAGCCATACAGTAGATACATTTATAGATAGATACTTTATTGATCCCGTGTAGGAGAAATCAATAAAGTAATCATGAGGTTTGTTAATTGTGAAAAGACCTGATGCACCGATACAAATATCAAATATATGTTCTGCACGGAGCTCTTAAGTAGTTTAGGGCGCGTCGTTCTTTGATTATTTTTCAAGCCGAATCTCAGGTCTGTCAGCCGTTGATGTAATGGGATTATTTGCTCATGCTCTATTATCATTGCTCTAACTTTTGATCATAAAAAGTGGTTCTCTTGTTACTGACAAAATAAGCAAACATTATTTTGTAATAAGTACGCTGTGATTTTGGAGGAAAATCCAAAGTATTGAGATCTCGATGCATTCATAAAGTACAAATGCTCTCTTCTTCCATGCATTACATACGTTCATCCAATGTTGAGTTCTAATTCACACATTTTACAGGACTATGAAGAGGACATTGTGTTTCTGATTTCTGATTTGATTGTTGCAACAAATCTAAATATCCATTTTTAATAACGTGGTTCTGGTTAATTATGTGGACGCTCACCTTGTGTCACCTTGTAACAATGTTAAAAAGTCATCTCATGGTCATGGTTTTGTTGTGGTCAGCAGTTTGAGAGGTATCACACGATGACATCTGCAGTGATCAGCAGCAGACTGCGTTTCCCAGAATGCACTGCTGCAGATTACTGTCAGATAGGCCTGATAACAAAATGCTAGGGGACAGTGTCCACTATAACAATGACATTAACAGGTGCTTTGTCATTCCTCGGCTCAGATCTGATTTCATGTAGTTAGGTAACACTTGGTGATGCACCAAGGTGGAATTTTGTTCACAAAATGCTGGTGTTATTATTGTTCTGAATAAACAAAACGATGATACATAGAAAAAAGCAAACAAGAAGAATGTGCTTCACAGGAAGAGGGTTCTGAGTTTAATTCCTGGGTCAGATGGGGCCTTTCGGTGTGGTTTCCTCCAGGTGCTCCGGTTTCTCCTAACATGTACAATAGTTCTGGGTGAATGAGTGGAGTGCCACACCCATTTCATGGACAACAAGACAAATAGATAAATAAAGTACGAGTTAGGTTTGTGGAGAAGCAAGCCTACTCACAGCGGGGCCACTTGTTTTTTCAGGTCCATAAACTTGAAGGGAATAAAACTTGTTACTACATACTGTATATCTGTTCTTTTTTATTGACAATTGATATTTATTTTACCATCATCGTTCATAAATCAACAAAACTTAACCACAGATTCAAATGTGCTTGTGAATAATGAATATTCCACTTTCCTGTCTGAGCACCGCTGTGTCTTAATACTTGTTTTGCCAAATGCACAATGACATTCTGTTGTGAAAGACTCCGGACACCTGCCTGAAACAGTGGGCCACACTCACCACAAAGTTGTGTTTTTATGCTGTTATTGTTTCCATATAAAGACAACAACAGATTGAAAACCACTGGTCTTTATGATGCTGCTTAAACATAGGACGGCCGGAGGGTAAATAGCTATTATCTGCACTCGGGCGAATGACTGCCACATTAGCAGGGCCTCTGCAGAAATCCTGTTGATCCTGTGGTTCACCGGACCGAGTCATGACCTAAAATTGTACAGACAAATACCGGCACTTCAGAGCGAGGACGAGCCGTTAGCAACATTACAGCATCAGAATTATCCACTGTAAAAACAATCATGACTTGATACTTTTCCTCATTAAAAGGATTTGAATTGTTTCATTTTGCCACATAAATGGTGGTTTGATTCCATCAGACCTCAGAGGCTAAGCAATGCAGGGCCTGGTTAGTACTGTGATGGGAACACCAGGTGCCACAGTGTAAAGTGCTAAACTGTCATTGTGCCCTTCTGCAACACACTTCACCCAAATTGACTAGTATGAGTCTGGTGTGTGGGAACAATGAGGGTGGTTAGAGGGGCCGATTTGTATTGTTCTGTTTGTCAGTGAATTAATATTAACATGTGAAGTGTCTTGGAGCCTCATGAAAAGTGCTGTTTAAATATACTGCAAAATGTTGATATTATGCTTTTTGGATCATATTATTTTAATAATACATTTTTAAAACAAAACATGGGGGTGGAGTCCTCCACACATTAGCTGGCTAATAATGATGAGAATAATACAGTTATAATTTATTGTGAAACTAATATATTAATTAATACATAGGTTTTAATAGAAATATCAATCAATAAAACTAAACTTATATTTCACATGAAGACATTTGAAGAGTAGGATTCTAAACATATTTGTCTATATGAAGTAAGAGGCATCTTTACTTGTATGATTATGTGAAAGGTATTTGCAATGATGTGTGCACTATATTTGGACTTTTGTTTTGTTGGTCCCAGAGGAAAGTGAGACAGACCTTTCGGACATGTTTCTTTGTAATGTGGTAATTATGGTGTGTAAGGGTGACACATGACAACGCTGCTGTTTAATCACTGTGGACGCGACACAAGCAGAAACGTGCCTGAAACTCACACATCATACATCTGAGCTATTTTCATCATTGTTTTAGCAGGAGCCTAATTCTTTACTAAACACAACACAAGTGTCGCAATATAGAAAAGTGAATGTAAATACATTTATTAATTACACAGAAAATGTATGAAGTGCACCAACATTACTGGGAATTACTAACCATATTTCTTGCTTTGAGCTGATTTGATAGATTGTAGTCCTGTATTTCATAACTATATTTTTCATTGAGTATTTAAAATGTTCGCTCCAGGTTCGCTCATTCGCTAAAATGGAAAATTGTGTTATTTGAATGACTCATTATTCTCTTTAATGTGAGCAAGGTACAATTTTAGTGATTGTAACAACATGAGGCTAAGGGGAAGTAGCTGGGGGGGTGCCAAAAGAACCTCTGCTTCTCAAGACATGTGTTTGATGCAAAACTGTTTATAAAAATTGCTACACAAATAAAGTGGATTGGATTTGAACATGCTTTTATTGGTTGAGTGGAAAAGCCAAAAGAGAGTTTGAGTTTCTTACTGAATAGAGGGTGTTTACATTCAGACTGCATTCATTATAAATATCCTCGTCTTGAGATTATTTTTTGCACTTCTTTCTGCCCATCTTCTACAGCTGTATGTCTGATGGATGAACGGTCAGAAATATCTTCAAACCAGGAAATAATGAAGTCAAAAATACCTGCACCAAGATAAATTAACATATAATAACTGAAACATTACATGACATTATTTTACTTTCTGTGAAGAGCTGTGTGTAGATTGGACCTTTGGACAATCCAGCAAGAGGGTTAAACTGTGGAACTCTCTCTGCACTGGACTAAAACTACAGACTAACATGACCATCTTCAGCAGAGAGCTACAACAGAGTTGTTCTCATGTGTACATTTTATTGTAATTGTTTGAAATGTAATTTATCAGTAAAAGCCCCCTGTGGACTGTGGATTAGTGTTTAAAACTGGCACATGTATTTAACACTTTCAGTGATGCATCTGGTTCGTTCAATGTTTTTGTTTTGTCCATATGAAATAAAAAATGAAAGCCGCAAGCGGCAATGAAAGCCCTCGCCACTCTTGCAGTCCCACAAACGGCATGCAGTGTACTTGCCGAATTTACAGCCTGATAGGACCAGAATTGCGCACAGAAAAGCTCACAATAGGACTCAGTGCACCCCTAGTGGTCACCTGTGGGACATGCATCCTCTGCGTAATGCAGTATTTTTAGTAGTATGGATGTAAAGAAGATAGGTCAAGTCATAGTAGGTGTGTATTGTCACACCTTTTCGTACAGGTTATTACCAACTGTTAGGGATGTGAGTTTCAGCTCTGTAGGTCTGAGCCTGTGGCCAAGAGAGCATCAAACAAGGAGAAATTCCCCACCGCCTCGCATGAAAAAAGGGAAAAATGTCTAAATTTTTCTTGAAAATTGTATAGCTTCAATCCATCCAGATGGGACAATTACATAGTAAGTAAGTAAGTAAGTAAGTAATGTTTATTTATATACCGCTTTTAACAGACCAGAGTCACAAAGCGGTTTACAATTGTCATTTTTGGGTATTTGTCTCTCACTCCACACAGAGATGGGAGCGGGGTCGCCAGTACAGGAGGCGCATGCCAGACCTATTGTACATAATTTTAGTTGTAGGGGAAACCGGAGTACCCGGAGGAAACTTATGCAGACACAATGCAAAAACATGCAAACTCAGAAAGGCCCTGACATAGTAGAAGTCACTGCGGTGAAAAACCGCCTGGAGCGAATTCAAAAATACAACACCTTGAACTGCCTGTAGGTGGCGCTGTTATATTCAGTTGTGTGTTGCATAATGTTGTGTTCGGGGTCATACGCTGTATTAGTGAATTTTAGGCTTGTCTCATCGAGATCTATCACTGATCTGAATTTTGTGTGCCTACTCTAAAATATGTACTGTATGTCTTGCAAATTTGAAATTTCCAGGGGGGATATAGAGTCAGGGTTTGTCAGACAATCTCAAAACAGTCACATTAGACATTTGTGCATGTCTTCAGGATCAAAAATCAAATCCTTTCGGTGGGAAAAATAATAATAATTAGATTAATCCAACAAATAACAATATTGGATAACAAGAATAATAAAGAATAGAACAGTGTGTAGAGCAGCGTGTAGAGCAGTGTGTAGAGCAGCGTGTAGAGCAGTGTGTAGGGCAGTGTAGAGCAGTGTGTAGAGCAGTGTGTAGGGCAGTGTGTAGAGCAGTGTGTAGAGCAGTGTGTAAGGCAGTGTGTAGGGCAGTGTGTAGAGCAGTGTGTAGAGCAGTGTGTAGAGCAGCGTGTAGAGCAGTGTAGAGCAGCGTGTAGAGCTGGGCGTTGCTGTGTCTGCTGATGCTGCAGGAACTCAGTGGCTCTGCAGGTTTGGGGAATGTGATGGATCCACTGATGCCAGACGATGTGGCCCCTTGTTTCAGATGCATCCAGATAATGGAGTTTCTGCACGACAATACTGATCTCAGGAGAAGAATAATCAATCATTTATTCTTGTATTACTATTTCCCTGACAGTGTGTTTTAAGATTAAACTTTATTCAACCAGAAAAGTCACATTGAGATTAAGAACCTCAGAGACAGCAAAAGTTACACACAATTCCATAGAATTACAGACCATAAAAACAGTTACATTAAAGGTATATGGGAGGATTTCCTACTTCCGGGTGGATCCTTAAAACTATTGGTCCTCCTAATGGTCAGTCATTCTGTGATACGTGCACGTCAAATAAGACCAGAGAGTTTTGTTCAAAAAGTGGAGAGGGCGGTTCTTTCAAAAAATTTCACTCAATCTGGATTTAAAATCATTCAAATTAAGTTCAGTTAGACTTGTGAGAAAACATGTAATTTTTGTCCCTCACTTTAGAAACTGAAAAATGTTCTGCCTTTGTGTCTCCCAAACGCTAGATTCCGGTGGGCCCCTTTGCAGATTGAACAAAATCCCTTGGGAAACCTAATAAAAAAATCACACTTAATTTTCAAGAATATGTCATATGTCATGCAGGCTTTGGAGGCCCCTCTGCAGTGGGTCTGAGGCCCCTTGTGTGGGAGCCCATTTTGGCAAGCACTCCATTAATTTGTGTGTATAATTTGTACTACTATTTGTTTTTCATTGTATTATTGTATCTTTATTCAGTGTAAAACTTAGTCTTGTTCAATCAACAAAGAAATTCCCAAAGGTGGTAATCCTTTTTCTACAACAATCCTTTTTTACAGTGAATCTTGCAGCTTGGTGAAAGTGTCTCGCTGCACTTTCCCTGTTCTACCTGTCTGAGTCTCCGCCCACGTCTCCTCCCTCCTGCTGCTTCATATAAAACACTCCAAGGTCCACATTTCTACTTCTCCACCGGGACTTTTGAGTTTAAATATTGGATTTTACCAGACAAGGTACATTTCTTTGTGACAAGGACACTATATGCACTTGTATGAACAACCACTACTTTCTTAAACCAACCGATCAAGTTTTATCAACAAAAAACTCAAGTATAACTGCCACAATGGATATTAGATTAGATTAGTCCTTTTAACTCTTTTTTTCTCCTTTGTAAATATTGATATAATTTTATATTATTTGTAGTTGTGAAAAAAGGGTTGATGTCTCCGTCTTTGGCGCGCTCAGCTCCCAGCGAGCTCAACCATTGGTGGACACAGCTCCGGTTTCGCCTTCAGAACAAAAAAGGATGGAACGAGATGTTGGACGAGACGTTTCTGATGCACACCAAGAAGTAAGTCCCCGAATTTAATTAAAATTATAATATTTGTCCACCTCCTGTGGACTCACCACCTGCAGAGGGTCAGTGAGGGGCTGGTGCTATGAGACTTGGGTGGCATCTCTGACTGCCACCCCCCTGACCCAGAAATTGATTAAAGGGTAGAAAATGGATGGATGGATGGATGGATATTTGTTTGATTCATGGTATATCTACTTACATTGTTTGTGTGGAGGTAAGTTATCCCAACAATGGCAAATAATTACTGGTTGAAATAAAAGATAATGTGTTAAAAATGATTGAAACAACTTGAAAAATCTTGAAACAACTGGAGAAAAGATTCCTGCTGTTTGTGCAAATGCATAAGAAATATATATAATTATAAATAAAATAAATATAATTTCCCCTCCCCCTGCTCCAATAATATGTAGAATTTATTGCTAACCTACTTATAGTGTTTAAATAAGCGGCCGTCATTTTTTGGCTTTTTATAATCCCCATCTGCTGTCATTTTCTGCTGTATTTGTCACTTGTTTTTAAACCAATTTTAAGCAGTCCTGTCCTAGTTCACATCATGTCAGATCTCGTCTCTGAACTGCAGATGCTATATTAGGAGTTTGCAGTGTAATAGTTACAGTGTGGTCAGCTGACCGGCTAAAGCTTCTTGTGGCTGTAAGTATTTCTGTCTCTCCACCTCAACCTCTTCTTATTATTATTAGTTTTCTTGTGGCACCAGCAGTTATGTGAGCACGTGTGTCAGAAGGTGCTCATGTTTCTGAAATATTTGTATTTTATTTTTGGCAACATCAAGTTTTACAGTGTATTGCATTGGCTACGAAACTATTTAAGCAGAGGAACGAAGTGACCGGCCTCAATGTGTAAAGAAAAGCATTTTTGCGAAAAAACGAAATGAACCAAGAACGCATTTTGTACATAGCATCAAAATGTTCAGCATTAAAGGAAAAGTATGAAGTTGGCTCCATTCCTGGTTTAATAAAGTACAATGAGTGTCCCTGTATACTAAAAACGCAGACACACACACACACACACACACACACATTCACACAAACACACACATACAATACAGCTACTCGCACTGATTACTCTGATGTGTCTGCTCGGGTTTAGGCTGAGACTCAATCAGCTGTGTTGCCAGTTTTTTTCCCCTAAAAAAAACTGGCAACCCGAACTGCAATCTACGCTATTTCTGCTCTCTGATTGGTTATTCAGCTTCAAAACAAAAATATTAAATGTTAACTTAAAAATCTGGCCCTCTTTGGTTATATTTCTAAATAAAAGTGAATCAGCACCATCAACCATTTTGATCAGACCATTTTTTTTTTACACGTTGATCTTGTGTGACACATGGCATAAACTTACATACAGTCCCTTTAATTGACCTGAACTGCACCACGTCTCATGCTGTGCTCACTTTCAGCATCAACGATATCCCTCTTTTCTACGCGGCAAAGACCAACAGTGTGGGCTGCATCAAGAAGCTGCTCAGCTCCTCCTCCACCAACATCTTTGAGAGAGGTCAGTTTTATGTATTATTTCATACAATCAAAAGTACACTCAAAATGATAGGATTTTTGTCTGTATAATGAGAAAAATACTCTTAGATTCAATTAATTTCAATGTATTCTTGCATAGCTCTAAATCACAACAGTAGATATCTCAGAGGACTTTACACAACCGTTGAATTTGTCAATACAGGTCAGAGAATCAAACATTTCAAACATACAAAATGCAATGATAAAAAACACATTGAGCCATTGGTCGATACGGGGCAGATGATCAATGTCCACAAATGTTGATAAATATCCATAAATGTTGGTGAATGTTGAGTGTCCTGGATCATCTCCACTGTCCCATAATTCTTCCTACTCATCACCAGCAGACTCCATGTGTTTTAAGAATTTGACAATGTAAATGATGGCTACGGAAAGAGAAGGAGCGGTTTCAAATCTGTTACTTGACAAAATAGTACAGGGTCAGGTGCAGAGATGTCATGATATCACTGAGTCACAGTTATTGTGAAGAAAAAAACACCACAATTTAAGGATTATTCACTTTTACTAACACTTTACTCAAAATATCAGAAAAATAATAAGTGCATATAAACAAATACACATATATGTATTATTGAGGTCTTACAAGTTTGACCTAAGTAATCACAACTGTCTGATAACCTCAAGGTAATTCCTGGTTTAGAACATAAATACATTTGAAAATTCTGACTTGATGTGAGCATGGCGCCCTCAGCCTCCCCAGCACTCACATGTGTCCATATGTTGTGGTTGGTTATTGTTTGTGTGCAGGTGCTCTGGGGGAGACGGCTCTGCACGTGGCTGTTATGCACGACAACATGGAGGCAGCTGTGGCTCTGATGGACGGAGCTCCAGAACTGATCAACGAACCCATGACGTCCGAGCTCTTTCAAGGTTCAAACACACAAAATCATGAGCAGGTGTCAGGAGAAGTGAAAGTAGAAAGAGACCATGGGACCATACTTAACAAAACATGCTCTTTTCCAATACTTCTTTCACTGATAACAGTAGTTCAGCCGAGAAATTTGGATTTCAAAATTAGTTTTACAGCCCCTAAATCTTGTTATTGTTTCCATTTCGATGTCCCGCCCTCCACCATTTTACCAATCAGAAAGTCTGTGATCTGGGTTGCCAGAAATCACTGTGTCGAGCTAATCTCACTGGTAACAGTAAAATGTGGCAGCAGAACTTAAAAAGGTCTCAAAACATTAATGACAAAACAAGGAATAAAAAAATGGATTTCTATCTTTGTCGAAAAGGTGTTGGTTATAGATTTGTTGTTGACAAATCTCTTCATTCAGATATTTATGTCCCAGCTGGATTCGTCTGCATATCTGGCAACCTGAGTCAGGGAGAGTGCAGTACCACTTTTGGCCAGAATTTGACACACTGCTCCTTTAACATCACTTGTCCAATGTTAAGTTTGTGAGTTACGGGATGTGATCATAAAATACAAAACATCTTTGACACAATCGTGCAAAAGGAGCAAGTTTCTGGACTTTTTTTTCACATTTATAGTCATGTGTTTATTTTATTCATTATTTATTGTTCACAGCTGGTGGGATGAATTAGTGTGATGTCAGAAATCCCTAAAACTTACATTCACAAATATTTTCTACTTTCAGTCATTACTCAAAGCTCATATACCAAATATACCAAAACTGGAAAAACAAAAACACTTGCAATATCAACCACTGGACCAACATACTCAGAGACCATATTTTATTAGAAAAACAAACAGCAGAGAAGCAGAAGCATATGGCGGCCTTCACTAAATCATGGACTCTATTCATAAATAACCTCGGACCACCGCACCTCAAGACACAGAAAACACCTTCCTAGAATTATTGCTTACACTAATAGCAATGTATTGTATTGTTGTTGTTATTATTATGATTATTATTATTATTTACATATGTGTGCGTGTGTGCGCGTGCGCGTGTGTGTGGGTGTGTACGGGTTATAGACATTGACACGGTAATATCATGACACTGCCCGTCTGTGCCAGCCCGGTGCGCGGATAAAGGCTGACATCTACCAGTGTCCTGCGCTCCGCTGTCCTCCGGGGGCCCCGCAGGAGGGGAGGTTACCATGCCCAGGCTCTTTTTTTTTTTAATGCAGCACATAGATTACTGATTTAGGGGGAAAAGAAGGAAAAATAAATAAATTAAAATACAATAAAAATAATACAATAAAAATGTATAATAATAATTAAATAAAAATAAAAATGAATGAATAAATAGATAAATATAATAATAACATGAATAATATGTGCATATGTGCATATAATGATAATACACAAGTCAGGGTAAGCGAAAGCTTATTTTAATGCATGACACGTTTAGTTAAGAAAAACACTTGGGAAAAAGGAACAAAATAAGAGGGAATGGGCCGGGCGTTGGCTCCCTCCCCCCCTTTTTGGGGTGGGGGCCTGCTTGGGGGTCTGTGTGTGTGTCGGATTTGGTTTTGTTGTTGGCTGGGTTCCGCTTAGCTTGGTGAAACTCAGGCGGGCAGACTTTATATCTTATTTTATCTGTGGGGTGTATGTGTGTGTGTGTGTGGAGTGTGTGTGTTTATGGGTGTGGGTGTGTGTGTGTGTGGGTGTGTGTGTGTATGTGTGGGTATAGACCATAGACTGTAAACATCATAGTATAGTTCCCCCCCCCCCCCCCTCCTATGTGCCCTTCTGGGTTTCTTTTTTGGCCCCCTGTATCTCCAACTACATATTGTTTGTAATCTCTGCAATAAAATATAATAAAAAAAAAAATAAAAAAATAAAAAACAAAAAAAAACAAAAAAAAGCTCATAACACACTGTGGGTGAGTGTGGGAACGAAGATTGAGAGCTTTGCCTTTCGATTCAACACACAAGTCCGACACATAAATCTCATAAATCTTAAATAATGCAAAATTCTGAATAAATAAAAAAGAAAATAATTATTTGTAATGTTGTTGTTGTTCAGTCCATGAGTCATTATGGCCTGGCTATGCACAGACCACCCATTTCAGTGAGACGGATTCTGAAAAAGCTTAATTTGCTGTTGCTGAAGTATTCTGCTATTTTCTGGCTCCTCATTCTCTTGTCTATTCCGAAAAGGCTTATATGATTTATGCTACGAGATATAACTCTTGATTTCCTCCTGGGGATCACACAGTCCCTGATCAAATGTTGCTGCCTCTGTCACCAGGATTAGAGAGGGCAGAGCAGGGACAAGTGAATGATTGAGTTGTTTTGTGTGAGTCCAGGCGTGACACCGCTGCACATCACTGTCATCAACCAGAACTTAAAGCTGGTGCATCAGCTGATCAGCAGAGGAGGCGACGCGGCCACGCCCAGAGTCACCGGCCTGTACTTCAGAAAGAGGATCGGAGGACTCATGTACTACGGTGAGATCACGTCCAGGCTTTGGATACAGGCTGTGATCGCTGAGCCTCTTCTTAAGTAGTTATGGAAACAATGACATTTAGTAAGATTATGTCAAGCTATTGTTATTGTGCTGTCTGTCGGTTTAAAACGTCCTCTTTCTTAATAGGTCAGGACAGAGACAGGTTTCAGACAACCATGACATGTTGGACAGTAAAGATACAGTATATAGATTATATTTTGTGAGAAAGTAAGTCAGTGATTAAGATTACGAGATGTTTTATTCATCTCACATTTAAGTGTTGTATTGTATCACAAGTTACAGAGCAGTAGGAATGAGGAGCACACAGCACTGGATCAATGAATAATAACTCTACAATAAAATAAAATACATAAAAATCTGTAACTCTGGCATAAAAAGAAGCCGTATAACATTTCTTTTTAGAATAATAAGGGAAAAAGTCTTAAAATCTCCAACTTTAGTCGGTTCACTGTTCGCAAATAGTAAACGCATTCCCATAATCAATATGAACAGCTCTGACATCTCTGTTTATAGAATACATCTCACATTTCTATTCAAATCCTTGGTCTGCTGTGACTGTCCAAATGGTCTCAGCATGAGTCATTGTTTACATGTATTCTCTATTCTCTTTTTTTAATTTTTTATTTGCATGTTATTGTCCACCCCAGGGGAGCATGTCCTGTCGTTTGCAGCCTGTGCCGGTAATGAGGACATCATCTCCATGGTGATAGATGCCGGGGCGAGCACCCGAGTCCAGGATTATCGAGGTATGAACCAAACATCTGGCCAGAATGTCCAACTGGTCTTTAGAACCGTCAGCTGCTATAGCCAATGCAACCTAATGATGGTAACATTTTGAGAATCTTTACCCATTGCATGATTGTGTTTATATTGTTAATTACTATGGCAACCCATGTCAAAAGGGACTTACCACGCCCAAAACATATTTATTCTTTTTACAACCAAAGCATGTTTTAACAGTTACATAGCATGGAGGCACCTTGGTTAGTGCTGTTGCTCCACGATAAGATCTGGGGTTCCACATCTGGGTGCCTTTTTGTATGGAGTTTGCATGTTCTGCCCATGTATCATTTCTTGATTTAGTTGCAAGAAGGAGACATGAGTGTTGTTGTTTTGGGATTTAAAACTCAATATAAAGTTTCCACATCATCTGTTCACATTTGTCCTTCCAGGTAACACTGTTCTCCACATCCTGGTGCTGCAGCCCAACAAGACGATTGCGTGCCAGGCCATGGACCTGATCATGGCCCGGGACGCTGAGCTGGACCATGCCTTGCCCCTTGACATGGTGCCCAACTACCGCGGACTCACGCCCTTCAAAATGGCCGCCAAAGAAGGCAACACAGTGGTGAGACTGAGGCAGCAGCAATTCATGAAACACCTCCTCTCTTCTTGTCCCATGACATTTTTATGAGACAGGGAAGTTCCAAGTTTCCATTAAAATCCTTTTTAAGACTTTGGTAATACCACTTTGGTGGAATTTAATGTTACAAAGGCAAATGAACAGGAGAAAAGGCAAGTAAAACATGATGGAGGCATTTTTATTAATTCCGATGCTGCTAGCAGACAATGGATCCTTGTTGCGCCACCTGCATATGCAAGTCAGATCCCATCAGACTTCTGAAGCTAAGCAGGGCTGGACCTGGTTAGTACAGTGTTGGCAGACTTCTGGGAACACCAGGTGCCACAGTGGGGCAGCTGGGGATGTAATGCCAAACTGTCCTGATGTCCTAGGGTAGACATTTCAAAATCAAGGAATGTTGATGCAGCACAGGAAACAATTGACACTATGAAATCAATCAACTAAAACAATTTCAATACAAGTGCCTTGTTTATACTGATAACATCTTGTGGAAAGAAGCTGTTAGAAAAATGAAATGTCCTGCATCTCAGCAAACGATATCTTCTGCCAGAGGGAAGAAGCTGGAACATGGCTTTTCCAGGAGCCAGAAGAGTCTCAGATAGCGTTAAAAAGCGTTTTTTTATCCTCCCAATTTTGGAAAACAGTTGCGGGGCCACATCGGCCGCCAGTTGATGATTAGTGCTCTACACTATGTCCTATCTACTCTATGATAGACTCATTCTAATCTCTGACATCTCCCTTCAGGCCTTTCAGCATCTTGTGAACAAGCGGCGGGTCGTGCAGTGGACTCTGGGGCCTCTGACCTCAAACCTGTTCGACCTCTCGGAGATCGACTCTTGGGCAGACAACATGTCTGTGCTGGAGCTCATCGTGGGGAGCCATCAGAGAGAAGTACCATAAAAACAGCAACAAATATTACAAATGACTAATGTGCATATAGAGATCTCAAAGTCTGAATGTTTGAATGTGAGGATTCAATTTGGACTAAAGTAGAACAAAAGTATGGTCTATAGAGAGCAGAACCAGTATTCTAATAATCTATAAAAGTAGTGTAATTTAAAAGGTTGTTATTATTCCATACTTTAAAAAAACATATGATGACACATCTTTTTTGTTACTTTTTTCACCCTGTTACATCATTGCTCCCCTAATGAAAAACAGACTTGAAATTGTTTTGTCTAACCTATATCTTTCAAACCTGGTGCACTATAGGGAATCCACTTAATCTTTAATACTAAAGTATTGTCTCCAAATAGTTCAATTACATTTTCAACTAAGTTTGCTGCATGCACTCAATTTAGAATTCAACACCAAGTGGCGAATTTCAGATTTTTTACTATTTGCTTAATGTTTATCTCTGTATTGTCTACTTAATATTTCACATTCTAACATGAAATGGCAAGTAAATTATCTCATTATGATGTTTAAAGGCTGGATGTTCAAAGAAAAAATATGAATCAGGTTTATGGTGACTAGAAGTCTTTTTATCAAAAAGACTTCTAGTCACCATAAACCTGATTCATATATATATATATATATATATATATATATATATATATATATATATATTTGAAAAATACTTCTTAGATGGTTACTATAGCACAAAAGTCGATAAATACGTTTTACAATATTATTTATTTTAAAAGAAAATATACAAATATTTATATTTCGAGCAAGTAAGTGGGCAGAGAAATAATTAGTCATAATTAATCACAAGCAGCTAAGGTACATTTACAACATATAACAAAGAGAGTGTAATAATACTAACACTTATGGATGCTCAAAAAGAAGTGGGAAGAAGTAAACACTTATTTAATCCCACCCCTAATTAATTCAGTCAATACATAAGTAAAGTAAAATAGTACCAAAATAAAGTGTTAGTAGTAAAGTCTTGTAATATATTTTCATATAGCTTTCATATGTGTGCTCAGGCCAGAAGGATCCTGGAGGTGACCCCTGTGCGACAGCTGGTCAGTCTCAAATGGACACTTTATGGCAAACACTACTTCAGGTGAATTAAAAGTAACTTCATCAAGAATCACTTAAAGTCTGATGAATCTAAACTGAGCACGTCCTGTGTCTGCTCCATGTCCTCAGGCTCCTGATGCTGCTCTATTTACTTTATATTGGCACGTTCACATTATGCTGCTCATACCGCCCTCTAAAGGATGCTCCGGAGAATTACACCCAGTCAGACATGGACAAAACTATTCGAGTTCAGAAGACACTGAAGGTATTCTGCTCATACATAAATTATTGTGTCTGAAGTAAATATTTGTACCATAATGTTCTTTAACATCAGCAATATATATGATCATAATCCTTTCTTTTTTTTACATTCAGGAAAGTTATGTGACGCATAAAGACAGTCTGCGGCTGGTTGGAGAGGTCATCAGTGTTCTGGGTGCTTTCATCATACTTTTACTGGAGGTAATGTCACCCATATCATTAATGTGTGCGCTGAATCAGTGTTCCTGTACCTCTGCTTGGGAAACACCAAAACATATCAAATCTTACAACATACTTGAAGTGGATTTGGAGCGTGGCGCCACATTGGATGAGTGGCTGTAGCACTCGCAACAAGAAGGGCATGGGTTTGAGCATCAACATCTGCAGAGGCGCTGTAGCGACCACTGCTCCAGACTGAGTGCCCTTGCTCAGTTGTTCCTAAAATATCTCTTGAAAGCCCCATAAAGTGTCACATTTCATTTTTACAATATCGAATGTTTTCTATTTAAATGTAAACAAAGCACATAATATTATATAATATACACAATATCATTATCATTATATAGTTATGTAATAGGAAAATGCTTTTTGTTTAAATCAACATGTATGTGCACATTTTCATTCCAACCAATTATTTTATAAGTTTTTATAAATGATAAGTACAGGTTGAATGGACAACATTTGGAGACTCCTCTACATTGGTTCTGAGGCCCAAACCTCACGGGGCCCCAAACCCCATTTTGCCCAGTGGCTTTGGAAGGATCTAAGGAGATCTAAGGAGACCAAAGTACCCTACTGGGACAATAAAGTGTACCTTAACCTTTCCAAAGAGTGCCTTAGGTTGTAGTCAGAGTGAGAGCCAAAATGTAGGTCATACTAAGACAAAAGAGGTTGGGAACAAGATGACGTTGTGTTTTGTTCCACAGATCCCTGACATAATACGAGTGGGTGCAAAGCGATACTTCGGACAGACTGCACTTGGAGGGCCCTTCCATGTCATCCTGTACGTATCATGTCTCAGCTTGTTCATAGGATTCAACATTTCTAACTGTCTTGAAACACCATAAACTATCACTACTTATAAGTTGTTGTTTTACTAGTTTAATGACTGCTGCAAGAAATGTTATAGTATTTACATACAATTTGAAGCCATACAAATCTTTCTCAAAATGTATTTGATAGAGTCCATCCTCTCTCCAATAGCCATATCTCTATAGAACTATTCCCATCAATAGATTAGATTTTCCTTTGTCGTAACACATCTTTTCTATGTTTTGGTCCAGTATCAGTTATGCTTGCCTGGTGGTGCTGCTCTGTATCTTCCGTGTTTGTCAGCTGGAGGGAGAAGCAGAGCTCATGGCCGTGTGCCTGGTCCTGGGCTGGTGCAATGTTATGTTTTTCGCCAGAGGATTCGAAATGCTGGGCCCTTACGTCATCATGATCCAGAAGGTACAAACCTGCAAACGCTGTGGTCTCTGACAGGGTGTGTTCACATGAAGCTGAGCCATGTTTCTTTGTTCAGATCATATTTGGAGACTTGACCAAGTTCATGTGGCTCAGTCTGATTGTGCTCCTCGGATTCTCCACTTGTGAGTAAATGCACAAGCAAAATGCAACAGCAAAATGGCAACAAAAATCATCATCATCACAGTTTTCAACCAACTTATTATTCTTTATAATTCAAGATCTCTTTAGATATACAAAAATTCAAGGAACAAAACAATATTCCGAGTTAGGTAAAAATGTGGGATGGATAATCTTGGAAAAGGAGAAGTGCTCACTGAAACACATTTAGACACATGTAAATGATTAATGGTCACATTTATTTAGTGACACCGATCACCCTTTCACATGCATTCATTCACCAGGGTCCGCAGACACTGAGGATTCACAGCATTCACCAATGGGACCAAATGTAGGTCAGGAGAATATTGCAGATAATATTTGGGACAAATGTGATCAGCTCATGACAAATAGGAGCAAAGACAAAAGTGTAGGTTTTACATTGTTCAGTACTAAAACTATTGTCAAAATATAAGACCAGATTACATCATTCTAGTGGATTTGCAGAGTCCTAAATCAGAATTTATGATCATTTGCACTTCTTATTTGTAGAGGCTGGTCTAGATGAGTAAAAAAAATTATTCATCAACCTCATTACTACCAACAGTCATGTTCATAACCAGTTTTAAATATGTATGAATTGTGTGTCTTTCCTGCAGCTCTCTGGGTGGTGTACATGACCCAGGACGTAGACGCCATCCCCGCCTATCACTCCTTCCCCATCACGCTCTTCTCTCAGTTTGAGCTCAGCGTGGGGCTTATAGACTTACCCGTGGACCACACCATCATCACGCCCCCTATCGTCCACGTGTTGCACTGCACTTTCTCTGTGGTCTCCTACATCCTGCTGCTCAACCTGCTGATCGCCATGATGAGCGACACCCACTGGAGGGTGGCCCAGGAGCGCGACGAGCTCTGGAGGACGCAGGTATATTGATGTGGAGAAAGTCTATGGCCAAGGAAGGACCTAGAACTAACGACATCTCCACACCCAATAGATCCATGGTTCACACTTACCTACAAACAACGGTTTATTTTGTATGCTGTTTATTTTGTATTTTAATGTAAAATGCAACCAAGTGAATGTAGGTCTTGGGGCAAAATAGTCTGTATTTGTGGATGTAACCCCACCAAAGACATGTGTTCATTCTTCAGTTTACATATTTATGAAACTGTTCTTCGAAGCATTTCCCCAAAGTGAACCCGACTTGGTCCAGTTAAAGTGAACCAGACTAACAAGGGTAAATGCGCCCTATCAGGACTAACCCCAGCTCAAACCAGAACTAGTCTGTGTGGATGAGATTCTGTAGTAGTGCTTTTTCATCCTGGGCAAGTGTTACTACTTTAAAAAAAGAATGCTACTAAAATGACAAACACAATACAATATGTAAGAGGATTCAGGATCAAACAAAGTCTCTCTGTCTTTCTGTGAAATTCATAGAAGCAGCACAGTGTAAGTCTCTTATGCAACTATGGTAATGTCAGCTCAAACAAGACAGAAATCAAACCCTAAACTTAATACTCTTCTTTTAGCTCCATCACCTCCCATTAGATGTTGGACCATGAGATGCAGACATCATGAGCTTGAATAACAGGATATATGTTATTCTTCTCACACAGGTGGTGGCTACGACGCTGATGCTAGAGCGGAGGCTGCCCCGCTGCCTCTGGCCTCGTCTGGGCGTCTGCGGCCAGAGCTACGGCCTCACGGAGCGTTGGTATCTACGGTGAGAGAAGCACCGTAATAATACTGTCACATGACTCCCTGCAGTCCTGAGTTAACATTGAGAACTTTGCCTTGAGTATCTTGTATATAGCTATATTTTTTTTAAACCATTGACCTCATATTAGAGAATTCAAACAAAGCTCACATGTATTTTAACAGTTTTGCATTTGCAACATTGTTGGCACACGTTATTTTTTTCTCCCAATAACAATATCATTCATCTATATATACATACAGATGAATGATTAAGATGGTCTAACCACATATTTCCAAATTGGATATGAATCTGAAATACTTGTTGGGCGGACAACCTTTGGAACAACCAGAATGAAAAAGCTGATCCATGTTTTGTCAAAAGCTCTTTTTGTTTGTTTGCAGCCTTTTTAAACTGACACAATGTAACATACATTATGATCCACATAAGTTATGTGTTGACATCAAATACCAAGTGTACGCACTGTGTTTAGCAGAACAATTATTTATAAAATATTTTGGCCATGTTTTCAGGGTTGAAGACAGAAATGACCCCATGATGCAGAAGATGCGTCGTTACATCAAAGCTTTCCAGGAGGAGAAGGAGGGACAGGAGAAGAGCGACCCCATGAAGGACTCCCACACTGACAGTCCGCAACTGCGCCCCAAAATCAGGGACCATGGCAGGGGGAGGCCCATGTCAGGGTGGCAGATCATCCGGAACAGTGCCCTGGGACTCAACATGGAGCCCTTTGAACCAGAAAACGATGTGAAGTTTGTGTAGAGCCTAGAGACATTCACAGAAGTCTGCAAACGTATAAACGCGGCCAAAAGCTTAAATTCAACGCTTGTTTTGAGTTGTCTGCTGATGCCAAGAAGTTTTCTTTTTGTGGAAAGAAATGACAAATGTTTTCTTTAAAAGAAACATAACATACAATCACAAATTATAAGATTGCTTTTTAAATGATAGCTGTCACTAATAATCTGCACTAGCTGCATAAACTAAGACACATCATATACAACAGTGGTTCTCAAAGTGGGGGACTCAAGACACAAAGCTGGGGGAAGCAAGATGATTTAAAAATAAAATCTACTATATTTTCTATATCAATGATTTGACACAAAGTAATATAAGTAAAATTGGGTCCAATAACACTAACAAATGACTTATCTTAATGTTATTCAGCAGTGGGGGTCACAAAGTGGTTTCAGGGGGCGCTGACTCTCACCATTGGATTTATCTTGAAATGTGAACCTGCTATGAACCAAAATTTGAAGTGCCCAAAACAGGATTATTATGAATCCATGTGTATATATCCTTTCGCTGTGTATGGTGCCTTTACAACAGCAGTATTATCCAATAGATGCGAATGTTCTTTTTGTATAGACTTATGTAGCAGTTAAATACAGCGTAGTGAGAAGGTGTGCAGCCTACAACTCACTGGTTAAATGAACCAGCCCTGTATAAAGTCTTTCCTTCTTCTCAGTATATTTATGTACTGGTCATTCCCTGCTGCAGCAGCTGCACCAGCACTGACCCATGACAGCTGCAGTTGCTGGGCTTAAGGTGGTGACAAAGGTCATTTCAAATGACAAAGTTGTGAACTTTCTGATTAGATTCATAAAGGACTTTTCCGCCATGTGTCCAATATTATGGATTTGACATGTTTAACGTGTGTCTGAGGACAATATCATTTTCCTTTTGAATATGTATTATATGCATGCCCTCCCTTAAAAGAAGCATTGTAATATAAATGTATACTAAATACAAGACTTTTAAGTTGGCCTCATTGACTTTTATTCAAAAGATGTTTAAAAAATGTGACACTTTTTATGAAATGGTTCAGTCAACAATACAACTCTGGGAGGACCAGAGCACATTAGGCAAGGCAAGTTTATTTGTATAGCACAACTCATACACAAGGCAACTCAAAGTGCTCAACAAGATAGCATTAAAATCATAAATAATCACAGAACATTAAAAAGAAAGATAAAAAAATAAAATCCCTCAGTTGTATACACAGCTAAACAGAACTGTTTTTAACCTGGTTTTAAACATTGTCAGAGAGGAGGCCTGTCTCACATCTTCAGGAAGATTGTTCCAGATTTTAGCAGCATGAATCTGAAAAGCAGCCTCCCCATGTTTAGTCCTGACTCTGGGCACTGACAGGAGTCCAGTCCCTGTGCTCCTCAGAGTCCGGGCTGGTTCATATGGGACTAACATGTCACTAATATATTTTGGTGCGAGACCATGGAGAGACTTGTACACAAGCAGAGCTGTTTTAAAGTCTGTTCTCTGAGCCACAGGAAGCCAGTGCAGAGACCTGAGAACCGGACTAATATGGTCGGCACTAGATCATATACGGAATCGGGACGAAAACGGAAGTAACACTCCTACTTACGAATTATTTTTAGACTAATGGGTCCTTAAATGGTGACTGGTTAAGTTTTAGGCGTCTGAGTAAGATGGTTAAGGTTAGGGTTAAGGCTGGGTTGGGGTTATTTTATAGGAATGGCTAGTTAAGTTTAGGCATAAATAGGTGTTTTGTTATATTTACTTCCGCTTGCGTCCCGATTCCGTATATGATCTTGTGCTGACCGGACTAATGTGGTCGTACTTCCTGGTTCTAGTCAGGACTCGAGCTGCTGCATTTTGAATGTACTGCAGCTGTTTTACAGCCTGTTTGGAGAGACCTGTGAGCAGGCCATTGCAGTAGTCTAACCTACTGGAGACAAATGCATGGATAAGAATCTCCAAGTCTGCTTTAGACACTATGTTTTTAATCCTGGCAATAAGTTTGTGTAAGCCCTCAGTCGTACAGGGATTAGTCAAAGCAAAGGAAGGTTTCTCACCCATCATCTGTACTTCTTAGCAAGTTTTCCCGACGTTTCGTCCTCAACCTGGGGACTTCTTCAGGGAATGAATTCTCGGACCGCGCGTTGGAGATTTATAACCTATGGGTGTGGTAAGCCACACCCTAATCCTGATACTAACTCATAAACAATCTCAGGTCTGCTTGATGTAGAAGAGGAGCAGGTCTAACGACCCTGCTGAGGCTAACGACCCTAACTCCTTAGCATGTCACAGACCTATTGTCTGCTGGGATGCTCAAGTGGAGTGCAGGTTTAACTCATTAGCATGTCACTGACCTTGTCCCAAGTTAGAGCGTTGTTTTTAGGATGTCGTCATAGATGCGAGGCAAAACAAATCTTAACCCTCCTCCTCTGTTAAGAGAAGGTTTTTGTTTCCTCACAAAAATGGCTTCTTTCACCCCTCTCTCAAACCAATTCTTCTCCCGAGCCAGAATTTTAACCTCTGTGTCATCCACCGTGTGGTTGGAGGCCTTGAGGTGGAGATGAACAGCCGACTGTGGCCCACTAGAGTTTTCTCTAAGATGTTGGTAAAGTCGTTTCTGTAGAGTTTGTTTGGTTTCTCCAATATAGTGGTCAGTGCACTCCTCTTCACTACATTTAATTGAATACACCACATTGCTCTGTTTGTGTCTGGATGTTTTGTCTTTGGGATGCACTAATTTCTGTCTTAACGTGTTGAAAGGTTTGAAATACACAGGGATTTTGTGTTGCCTAAAGATTCTTTGTAGTTTCTCTGAAACTCCCGCCACATACGGTAAGGACACCCCTCTCCTCCTACTTTCTTCTGTCTGTTGGACTGTGTCTCTGGCCTTTCTCGTCCTTTGGGCTTTAGTAAAAGACCACTTGGGGTAGCCACATCTGGAAAGTGCTCTCTGAACATGTTTGGTTTCTCTGTTCTTTCCCTCCGAGCTTGTGGGGACCTGGTGGGCTCGGTGTTGAAGCGTTCTAATGACCCCGAGTTTGTGTTGTAGCGGATGATTTGAATCAAAGGCCAAGTACTGGTCAGTGTGAGTGGACTTTCTGAAGACCTCAGTCTCTAATTGTCCGTTCTCCAGTATGATGACCTTACAATCTAGAAAGGCGAGTTCACTCTCCTTAGCATCCTCGCGAGTGAAATTTATAAAAGGGTCCACCGAGTTAATGTGTGCTGAAAATGGTTCCACTTCCTGTTTCTTTAACTTAACCCATGTATCGTCTACATATCGAAACCAATGGCTTGGCGCTGTCCCTTGGTAAGAGCCCAGGGCTTGTTCCTCCAGTTTCTCCATATACAGATTGGCCACTATAGGAGAGACTGGGGAGCCCATCGCACAGCCATGAATCTGTCTAAAGAAGGTGCCTCTAAATTGGAAATACGTGGTGTTAAGACACATTTCAAGTATTTCACAGATGTGGTCAGCTGTTAGTTTCGTTCTCTCCCCTAGTGTGGCGTCTTTCTGTAAGCTTTCTCTTACAGCCTCCACCGCCTCTGTAATAGGGACCGACGTAAAAAGCGATGTCACATCAAACGAGACCATTGTCTCATCTGTGTCAAACTGGAGGTGTTTGATTTTATTTACAAATTCTTTTGTGTTTTCTATGTGATGGTGGGTGTTACCCACCAAAGGAGCCAGAATGGTTTTGAGGTGTTTAGCCAGGTTGTAGGTGATAGAGTCTATGCTACATACAATAGGCCGAAGTGGAAAGTTTTGTTTGTGTATTTTTGGGAGGCCATAAATACTGGGGATGGTGTCTCCTGGGTAAAGTTTGTAATATAGTGGTTTTTCAATAATGCCCTCTTTCATTAAGTTCTGAAGGAAGTCTATAATCTTTTTCCTAAACCCACTGGTAGGGTCCCTCTTCAATGGCTGGTACGTGTTGGTGTCCACGAGTAACTGATTAACTTTGGCCTCATAGTCTGAGCTGTTGAGGATAACTGTGCATCTGCCTTTGTCAGCTGGTAAAATAGTTATATTCTCATCCTTTTGTAATGCCAATAATGCTTTTTGCTCATCTAATGAGACATTGGATTGTGGGGGCTTCGCACTTTTGAGTGTGGCAGAGACTCTCAGTCTGAGGGCCCCTGCCTCACTCTCAGTTAGTTTGTTGTTTCTAATAGCTGCTTCTGCTGCTGTGATGTATTCAATTGTAGGAATATCTTTTGGGGTTATTGCAAAATTTAGCAATAAATTTTGCAATCCTGATACGAGTTAGTATCAGGATTAGGGTGTGGCTTACCACACCCATAGGTTATAAATCTCCAACGCGCGGTCCGAGAATTCATTCCCTGAAGAAGTCCCCAGGTTGAGGACGAAACGTCGGGAAAACTTGCTAAGAAGTACAGATGATGGGTGAGAAACCTTCCTTTGCTTTAATCCTGGCAATGTTTTTTAGATGGTAAAAAGCTGCTGATGTTACTGATTTGATGTGGCTATTAAAATTTAAGTCTGAGTCCAGTATTACCCCTAGATTTCTGACCTTGTTTGAAGGTTTTAGGGAGAGAGACTGTAGATGACAGATGACGCTCTCTCTTTGTTTCTGGGGACCAAAAACAATCATTTCAGTTTTGTCTGCGTTTAGCTGAAGGAAGTTGTTTTGCATCCACTCACTGATCTGTTGGATACAGTGAAGGAGTGAGTCCACTGGTCCATGTTCTCCTGCAGTCAGTGAGACATAGATCTGAGTGTCGTCTGCATAGTTATGATAGGACACTTTGTTTCTGCGTATTAACTGACCTAACGGCAGCATGTAGAGATTGAACAGAAGAGGTCCCAGGATCGACCCCTGTGGTACTCCACAGGTCAGGGCCATATGATCTGAGACACAGTCTCCAATCTCCACAAAGTACTTCCTGTCTTCAAGGTAAGACCTAAACCAACTTAGGGCGGTGCCAGCGACGCCAACCCAGTCCTCTAGTCTCTGTAAGAGGATCTCATGGTCGACAATGTCAAAGGCAGCACTCAGATCTAACAGGATTAGGATTGAGACTTTGCCTGCGTCAGTGTTCAGCCGGATATCGTTTGTAACCTTAACGAGAGCAGTCTCAGTGCTGTGGTGGGGTCTAAAGCCGGACTGAAACATATCAAATGAGTTGTTGATTATAAGAAATCTATTTAGCTGTTGGTGGACAACTTTTTCAAGGACTTTCCCCATAAATGGCAGATTTGAGATGGGACGATAGTTGTGTGGTTGTACAGTGGCATCCAGACTGCTCTTTTTTAGCAGGGGCCTGATGACTGCAGTTTTCAGGGCCTTTGGGAAAATTCCAGAATTAAGGGACATGTTTAAATTACATTTTATTTATGCCTTATATACTTCAGATATTAGATGAGATTTGATAGATGAGATAAAATAGAATATACTAAACATCATCAACCCACAAGTCCACATCTGTGCAGAGAGGAATTACGGATCATGATGAGGCAAGCTGCGTTGTTCAAAGCAACAGAAAATATCCACTAACGCTTCCTATCAAATTTCCTAGTCTTTCCCGACTAAACATAAGCTAAAGCGACTAATCAAAGGTTCATGCTGAGTTTAAGAATGATGGTTTCTGACAGATATAGTAGATCTGATGGGTGCAGTCCTTCTTGCTCCAGCTTTTGGCATTGGGACTTTTTCCGTTCAGCACGGCACAGTCGCCTGCTTCAACTCCGGAGTCTAACCAGAAACTGAAAAAATACATGTATCATTAATATGTAATCAAGTTTGCTCTACACGTATAATTCGACTACAGGATTGGATTTTTTACCTGACTATGTCACATATATCTGGTAATTACACTCATTTGTTAGAATCTTATTGGACGTTCATTAGATTAACCAGTTAATGTTGATTTGAGAATAACCAATCTGTTGGTTTTGATTTAAGTGGTTAAACTAATGTTGGTTGGATGAGTCAATATTTGCATCAGTTGGCACTTTGATGGTTGAAAATAAAAGCATTTATAGATTGGTTGTTTTAACCAAAAGATCTGTCCAACACATACCTACAAATCTAACTACAGGTGAATTATAATCAGCCATTTGGTTGCTCTAACTAATCTGTTTTAGAGTGTTTCCAGTACATCAAACACAATAATGGTCATTGTCGT
Source organism: Knipowitschia caucasica (assembly GCA_964034765.1). Taxonomy (NCBI): domain Eukaryota; kingdom Metazoa; phylum Chordata; class Actinopteri; order Gobiiformes; family Gobiidae; genus Knipowitschia; species Knipowitschia caucasica. The sequence continues at coordinate 20,346,903 of OZ035829.1, read as the reverse complement.
ATGTGTCTAACATTGAAAATCACCTGTTCGTTCTGAGTTTCTGACCGTCAACCCAAGCCCAGACCTGGTTCTTCAGGCTCAGGCCAATCCAGTATGGAAGTGTTGCTTCCTGCATCAGGAAGTTCTGGAAAAAAAGAAAAGTCACTTGATTTTTCATTGAGGTTTACAATTTACTAGGATGAAATGTCATATTTAAAGCCCTCATTTGCTAATATTAAAAATGTAACTGTACTGTGATAATAAATCCACTGAGGAAGCCAACAAAATGTAAAAAAAAAGACAAAGAAAAAGAAATGCCAAGTAAGTTATATTTTTCATTCATTATTTTTTCATTTATTCATTTCTTTAAAATATTAAAGGTTCTCTGAGGAGCTGCTTGAGTGGGCCATTATTTGGAGCTTTCACATCACCACAAATGAAGTGTATTTTACTCTTATTTGATCCAGTGTGAATGTGATGTAAATGTACCTGTTCAGTGGCGTCTGTGATCACAGCCAGACTCCCTCCCTCCTGCTCACAAAAGTCCTGACTCTCAGCCCACGACTTCCTCCCGGTTGAAAAAAGAAAGCATCTCTGACCTGACTTCACCCAGCCTTCAGGACACGGGCAACCTGAAAAAATACAAACAAATCAACACCTTTCTCTGTTGGTAGAAGTGAGGAATTATATGTTGGGATAATTTTGTAATCCTTAATAGTGTGTGTGTGTGTGTGTGTGTGTGTGTGTGGGCGGGGGGGTGCTCTCCGAGTTCTCGTTCACATTAAGGCCCAATTATAATGGATGTTTACATGACCACAGATGGACATAAACCATTGTAAACATTTACATAAACGTCAACTGAATATGTTTGAATATGCTGACGATACAATTAGTGTACAAGGAAATCATTATCTGGACATTAAAACATGTAAACATTAGTTTTAGAATATAAATGAGTTGTCTCATATATCTGCATCACAAACAGTCCAACTAACATTCCCATTGCTCTTTAAGATATTCCAAAGTACAGCGCTGTATTGTCCATTTCAGGTACACAAAGTTAATTCATCTCGCTTGTAGCATCTGATCTTCAAACAGACCTCGCATGAAACAAAATAACTTCCTTAATAGATAAATTAGAAGAGCCAAGTATAGAGATTATTTCTGAGAAGTTGCAGTGTTGTGGCCAGAGTGGTGCTTACGGGAACAGATCGCAGCAGGCGCCAGAATTGGTGCTTCAACTTCACAAGCTTCATTCTTCTCTGAAAAAATAACAAATAATGAAATGTGTTTAGTATCTTTGAATCTATAAACGTCCACCATACCCCAAAGATGCAAAGTTATTATTGTTACTATGGAAGGTCTATTTCCAAGATACCAGTGCAGTGAAGGATGATGTGAGATCTATCACTCATGCTTTTTGGACAAAGTATGCTCTTTTGAGGTTTTAAAAAAAACATACAGGAAAGGACAGATATTGTACAAGCAAAATTTCTTGTTCATTTCTCTCCACGCAAAACATACATGAAAGGGATTGCAAGCTAACAGACATGTCCAAAGTATGACGCAATTGCCCCAAATACCTTTAAGCAGCTCTTTGCTGGTTGAGGACATACTTTTTTCTTGGGCATATTCTAAACAAATCTGTCACATGCTATTGACTCAATTCAAAGTTGTGTTAAAAACATTTTTGATGGATTCCACCTCAATCGGTCCTTGTATGCATTACACTCACTGTCCCTCAGTCAAAAAAGTAAATATTTCTTCATTAATGATACAGACGTTTGATGATCAGTATGACGATGATGAGGATGAGGATCACACACATCGCCCCGAGGACGAAGCAGGCCTTTCTCCACAGTCCTGAGACACATCCACAAACCAACCATTAACACCACAACCCTTTGAATTGGACAATATCTATGAGAAGCTTTTCCGTCACCCATGACCACAGGTTTGTCTAAAATATTAATATAATGTTTTTTTATTGCTCATAATTATCAACTTTAATCAACACATATTCTTTCACAAACTGAATTTGTGAAATAAGCAAAATGATTATGTGATACCTACTAATGTTGGGTTAGGGTTAGGGTGTTGGATTACTGGCTTTTTATCTGGACAGATTAAAAATAACGTAACAATAATACCAGATTTTGTTTTTGAAGGTCGAGACAACCGACGCGTGTCCACGTACTGATCCTCAGACGGACTCTGGAGACTGGAGTAAATGTCTCCTTCTTCTTCATCTGAAACAAAGAGAAAAATAGCAATCAGATATAGTCAATAGAATTCAACTTAAGACTCTAGGTACAATTTAAAACGTATAAAAATCCAAACCTCTGTAATTTGGTGTGCTTTTTTACTATCAGACCTACTGCAGCAGTGAATCTAAAATTGTTCTGGAAGATCTTGGAAAGTAGTAAACAAATGTCTTTTGCTGTATGTGTTGCGCAAGATTCTGCTGCACAGAAACGAATTAAAACTTTTCATTATTACACACTTTCACTCTGGTGGAGCCCTCTGCACTGGCTGAAAATTATTATCTATTTTTTTACTCTTGTCCATGTCCAAAATGGAATTACATTAGTATTTGTTGCATACCTTTAGTCTTGCCCTGGGCTCCACTTGTTCCTTCCCCGGTGGGGTCAGGTCTCTTTGGTTCTTTGCTGATCTTCTCCAGCTCCATCACTTTAAACCTCTTTCAACGTTCTATCACATTTGTATTTTCAAAGTCGTGGAGAAAGGCACCGGTCATGAGGCCGAGAGACGAACACGGACTTTGTCTACATCAACAAAACCAAGAAGACAATTCAAGACACTTCCCCCTTCACTCCTTCCTCTAAAGTGTCTTTACCGTAAATGAAAGAAATTGATGAGCATCACGTTACCAACATTATAATTAGGCAAAGGCATGGCAAGTTTATTTGTATAACACAATTCATACACAAGGCAAGTCAAAGTACTGAACAAAATAAGATAGAGACAGTCACACATTAGAAAGAGTGAAGATATAATTCCCGCAGTTGCATGCACAGCTAAAATGAACAGTTTACCTGGATTTGAACAATGTAAAAGAAGAAGCCTATCTCACATTTTCAGGAAGACTGTTCCATATTTTAGCTGCGTGAATCTGAAATACTGCCTCCCCATGTTTAGTCCTGACTCTGAGCACCAGCAGGAGGCCAGTCCCTGTGCTCCTCAGAGTCTGAGTTTGTTCATGTGGCACTTACATGTCACTGAACCATGGAGAGACTTGTAACAAACAGGGCTGATTATATTTCATTTAAGACTAGAAAATAGATTAAACTGAGTCCATTCAAAAGTGCCATATAAATAAATGTCCTACATATTATGCATATTTGTGTGAATAATACAACAGTGTAGATTTGCTTGGGCTCAATGTGTCGCTCATGGCACAGAAACACAGTATTATTGTTTAACGAAACTCTAAATTCTCTTCTCGTGCTTAAGGAGCGCTCCCAGTGACTTCACTATTTCTCTTGTTCCTGTTTGAAGTGTTTCTGATATTGACCTTTCCGTATTGTAATATGCACATTACATTCTAAAGTATAAACTATTTGGCATAATTTTCCAATCTAGTGCTTTTGTCTGACTAGCTCCAATCACAAGGCGATGGAAAGTTGTATACATAAACACATAACTGGAAAAAACTAAAAAACCAAGAAGACGGTTGCGTTTTCAAATTTATTGTCAACAAAAGTTTACATTAATTTACAAAAGAAACACTATGTGCATTAAATACAGATGACCGAGAAAGACCAGAGTTTTTCCAACACTTTTTTGGCTTTTTCTGTGCTTTCTGATTAAAAAGAAATGAACCTATCATAAGTACAAACAATTCAAATCATGCTTATCCCGTAAATACTGACAAATCTTAACCAAGCCGGAATCAAGAAATCCTCAATGAGGTAAAGCATAAAGGAATAATATCATAATAATTGTGTGCGTTAGGGAGACTTGAAACGCATTGTACTTGTCTGCTCTGGCCTTTTCTGTCTTCACTCAGGGCTTGGCAATAACATGAAGCCGATAATAACAGAATACAAATCACTTTTATAGATTTAGGTACGGTTGTAGCATATTTATAGTCTCAAGATAATGAAGTTAAGTGATGACTATGCACTTCCAGGCCCAGGCTAAAGCCGATTGAAAACAAAACTAAAATCCGTCTGCTCGATACTCTTTTTTTTAACCAGTGTTGGGTCAGTAAGTTACATACACATTTTTTTTAAAGTAAGAATTTACCAACTCAGTTACAGCCTACATTACCTTTAGAGTCACACTAATTTGGGATTACTTAAGTACAATTTTATAACTAAATTCAATCACAGTTTTTTGTGTTTTATTCAAGCTATAAATACATAACTACTCCTGTTCTTTATGTGACTGTAATGCTATATAAGAACAAATAAATGAATGAATGAATGAATGAATAACAAATTAGTTATTAATCAAACTGACTCAAACTACTTAAAACAAAATCAATAATAGAAATAGATTTCCTGCTTCACCTGCTGGGCCACTCCAAAAAGATCCATGTTGAAGCTGTATTTGCTTGTTTGAACTGTGACGATACATTTATCATATACTTGCAAAACCAAGTATTCAGTCAACTGTAATCTAACTACAAGTATTTTCAAGTTAAAGTTTGACATTACTTCATTTCTTTGTAAGTAAGTTTGAAACATGCATTGCTATAGTCACTTTGAATTTTTATTGTACATAATATATCTTGCCAAAAAGAGACTTTTTTTTGTTTAACCTTTTAACACGTTTGCCCACTTCCGGTCTTTTTGCACGCCCAGAGTGATTCTATTTTTGCCAAATGTGACATGTAAAAGTCTTCATTGTGAGATCAATAAAGTTATCCAAGTTGAACTCAACACTGGTTATAACAACTCATACTAACCATAACTCCTTTACTCATGCAACTGCTGTTTATATTTGTGTTAAATTTGAACAAAACAGAGACAAAGCAAACCAAGTGAACTATCTGCAGCTTTCAACCCGAATGTGAGAAGTGATGTCACACTTAAGAACGACAGCCACAACTACGACACTCCTTTGTCTGCATAGTTAGAGTGGACAACATTATTGAGACACGAACGAGAATTCTGCTCATCACATGGGCAGATATCTGTTCAGGCTGATATGATCAAATAAGTGCCATTAAAACAGGGGCATTATAGACATTCATCTAAGTTAAATGACTAAAATATAAAAGGCAATATTAAGTCACTTCAGGCAGGAGTTTAATTTACTACTACTTCAACACTTGTACTGGGATCATTTGTGTTATTATCAACAAGCAATAGTTTTAAAAGATTCTGTGTCTTTTCACAAAATGTCCTTATAGTATTGGTCAAACATCCTATTCTGTCTTGTTATTGTCTTGTCAAATATACATGTTAACTCTTTTATACAAAATACGAAGTTAAAGCCAAGCCCTGGTCTGCGTCTTCAGCCGTACACGCTCTCGTTGCTGTAGGTCATGTACAGGAATAAGTCGTCGTCGTGGTGCTCCTGTAAGAACAATTACAGATTAAGATTACACAAATACGTTTAAATCAATGTGTTAAACTACGGTAAACCAGATCCAAACCATTTTGTGAGTAAAACCTCGAATTCCAAAATGAATCAACAAGGCCAGTTTCACATCATATTTCATACTGCCAATTATTTCTGTTTTGGAATCTGATGTAAATGTAGATAGTAACTGTTGGTTTGTTTGTTTCTATGTCCAGACACCCGGGACATAGAAATGCATTACAAATCAAATGTTGTATAATCCTACACAAAATAACCTCTGTCACTTTCACACTTCCATTGGTCACTATGCAAATGTTGAATAATTTAGCTCATCTAAAACCCTCATAATTAATGAGGAGGAGTTTCATGAATTATTCTACGCCTGTGCATATCTGCAGGGTTTGTCCCACACACTGAGTGCAGTGAGTCAAAGGTGAACCTTGTGTTGTTTTGAAGAGCAGAGGGAGTATATATTTGCCTGTAAGCTGAAACTGACGGCATTTCCCAAGATGAGCAGCTCTGTGGCGGTAAATAGACTTGGAGTGTGGAAAGGCCTACAGGGATTTTTAAAGCTGCACCGTAAATAATTATAACACAGTCACTGAGCACAATTACATAATCACAAACAAAGCAAAAGAAATACTGCTTCAAGAACTGAAAACAAAAGATATGAGGTATCAGTGGCTCTCTGGAGCGTGGTTAGAGAATCCACCAAAACATTCTAAACATTTATTATAACACCAAGGGGTAATGTGATAGCTTCTGTGTGTGTGTGTGTGTGTGTGTGTGTGTGTGTGTGTGTGTGTGTGTGTGTGTGTGTAGATTTAGGAAAATAAACTACAGTCACACACACAGTGTGTGTGTTTTTTTTAATTTATTTTTTTATCGCGCGATAAATATTGATATATAATATTGATGCCGTTAATATTGATTTGCGTTAACGCGTTAACGATATTTTGGACAGCACTATATAAAACATAAAGTATCTAGCTTCAAATTTAAAATCTGTTTGGCAGTGGCCATCATTTCTCATCTCTCAAACAATGGCTCATGTGTGGATCAATGAGTGAGGAGGAAGGGGGGAAAGGGGGGGGGGGGGGGGGGGGGGGCTTTGGGGTCACTTGCCTCATAAACAGCAGAGAGCGGGGAGCTGGAAGGGGGGAGGGAGTTGTTGACGAAGAAGAACAGTGCCTCCTCTGGCCTCAAAGACACACGCTGACGTATCAAGAAACACAACTGCCCCACTGAAACAGAAGCACAGAGACATGAGCTGGTGAGAATAGATTTGTTTTATCAAAATAAGGAACAGAAACGACTGAAAAAGTGACCGCATCAGGACCGAGCGATGCCGACCACACAGTTTGTCACCCATTCACACTTAAAAAACTAACTTCTCATTTTTGACATTTTTATAGACATTTTTCCTTCTCTAATAGAAAGCACAAAGCCATTTAACTCCACCGTGCGCTGGATTTGAAACATTTGAGACATTTTTATATAAAAGGTTTGCAACTCCCTGAATAGACTGGCAACTTTTTTAATGGGGGGTAAATAATGAAGAAAAACACAAAAACACTACATTATAGGTGGAATTAGGACAATAAAAGGAAATAAACGGACATAAGCAATAATGGATAAGGCACAAATGGACTCTTCTTATGCTTTAAATTGATTGAAATAGCATACTGTACTAAGGGGGGCCCTGAGAGAAAAGTTTGAGAAGCCGTGGAAAGGCTTAAAACATTTGATATAAATGTAAATTCTAGTGAATATCCACAAATAAGCACATTTTAACAAAAAGTGTGTTGAAACAGTGCATGCTTACCTGTTAAATCTGATGGAACGAGGTATTTCTTCTTGTCCAGTTCTGGCGCTCGGGACCTCTGAGCCCTTTCCACAATGATCTGAAAAATGAACCCACATGTACAACGTTTTAGTCATGTGACAGAATATTAGTTTTTTTTTTATTGTTGAACATGTTTACTGACTGGTATTTTGTCTGGATGTTTGGCCCGGACTCTCTCTCCCTCTGCTCTCCTCACTTCTAGAGGCACAGAGCGCTGGTAATGACTGCCCATCTGAGAAAAACACACAAATTATCATGTTTTTAAAGCTGTTACATCAGAATGAAATACATGACTGGGGCATGATCTACTATAAAAATAGAATCAATGCACAGAAAGTTTCAAGTAGGTTTCGGACAGTAAAAGCTGAGGCCCGATTCTGTCCATATTTTTGAGCGAGTCACGCTCAGTGAAGCTGTTTGAAGACAGTCAGGGTTACTTTAGTAATGTAGTGTGGACCAGATACAGGACACTCACGCTGTAAAGACACGCTCAGCTGGGTTAGGGTTAAAACATTGTAAATCTACCCCAACGATTATATTGGACTTAATAGGATACAAATAAGGACCAGATGATCCACTAGTCACATCCAAAACTAAACCCTGGCACCATCAGAACAAATAATAAAGAAAGTGAAAAGACAACTCCAGTCATGTCCTGATGAACAGCCGTGGGGTATGTTTACTCTTGTCCTGGTTTATTGTTATTACAGACTTTAGTTTAGTCTCATCCTTGATTCATTCCAGTTTTTTTTTTCCAATTTTAGTTGATGTGCATGTAAAGCAAGCCTTTGACTAGAACTTTTCCTTTTATTTTCCAGTTCTTTACTTGGGTTTCTATGACCAGAGGTGGCCTGGTGTGTGTTATTGCTTATCTTTTGTGTACTCACGTTTTCACACGTCAGATAAAGACTGTTTAAAGGTGCATTGCGCAACCTTTATGGTGGGAGATGTTAATGCTTTGATTGGAATGTACCCCAGCATTCTATCGACCTTATGTATTATTAAAATACGGATTTTTCTGCTAAAATTTGATTTCTTTTATTTTTTATTTAGCCCTGTGAAGCCACTTGCTTATCTCCAGTGCAGATAGAGTATTTAATGCCATAAGGTGGTACATTCCATGCAAAACAGAAATATTTAGATGGACCAAAGTTAAAGAGGACCCCCCCACCAAGAAGGTTGCAGAAGGTAGTGGACCATTATACATCTATAAAATATAACTTTATTGCAAAGATATTTAATACAACTATCTTTGTCAAAAATAAATGTAAGCAACTACTTTTTTTATCATTTACAAAACTCATCAAATGCAAATACAGCACCTGACTTTGAATAAAGGCCACGAAAACTCAAAGCAGTCTTGGATTTGACTTGATCTTGTGGGCCATGGATTTGAAATAAACATGTTATAGCCTGGATTAGTCCACACTATGGCATTAAGCACAACATTCATCCATGTGCACGTTGTATTGTGCCAGTCCCCCACATTAAAAGCGTTTCTATACCGTGAACTTTATAAAATGTTTATTCCGTCCAGTCCAGAACGTTGCAGAGGAGCCTCACAGCAGCAGAGGCCTAACCACGCCTCTAACAACACGACTGATAAAAACGCATAATAACACTACTTATAAGAATATATAACGTATTATCATTATTGTTATTATTATTATTATTATTATTAATAAACACATTTACCTTTAAATGTGATTCAAATCTCACTAACATCCAACAAATTGGTCTTTCACACATTCTTGGCGACCATTTACCCTCAGACAAACACCTTCAAGGGTTGTTACAAATTACAAATAATAGTATTATTGCCCCCTAATAATTAAAAACTGAGGGCATTGTTTTGTGTTCTTCATTTTCGTTTAAAGAAGGCCCCAAAATAAGCGCAGATTTTGCACGCTTATATCTCACATTTTGCAGACGAGAAATGATACAAAAAGTCGATTTTCACTGCAAGTGTTTGGTCCCACGTGATAGTAATGATCACACACAGCTGTTAGTAAAATACGGTGTTATCCTGGATTGTTAATAAGTGCTTGGTCCATCGGTGTGCAGGACCCACAGAGCATTAAAGATGTCGACTGGCCACTTCTTTGGCCTTCCGACGAAAACAAACAACAAACAACTGACAACCGCCTCTTTCTCAGCATGTGGCCAATCACAGAGCGTGTGGCCCGCACCCTAGCCGTGATGTTTACGCCCCCAATAAAGACCTGCCAACACGTTTGTGGCGCCACAGCTATTGGCCTCTTTTTTGTGTTCAGTCTAATTCGAACCTCGGCCCTAGATTCTGGTTAATTGACGCGTGCTGATGCCAATGGGAGAGCTTTAAATGTTGTAACCGAAACCAGTCTGGCCACGGCCCTTGTTTGCATTCGATATAAGTGGAAAATAAGCCGTGGCTTTATGTTTTGTTGCTTGTGCTAATATGCTGTGCACGAGTAGACCATCATGTCTTCTAGAAAGCTGGTAATTTTTTGTTCTCACAAGAATACATTGGGATCCATGCAGAATGAGTATTGTATAAGTTTTTTTTTTTTACTACAATACTTTTTTGTGAAGTAATGAGACAACATTCACAAGTGCTTAGTGGGAACTATGGGAGCCTGTCCGTTCAGCAAACAGTTTTTAAAATAACCTTTTCTGTCCCCGAAAAAAAGCTGATCAAAAATGAACAAGAGGCCAAAAAACATGAATTGTTTTGATGCTAATGTAATATTACTATTGATGCTTGTGGGGCTGCCTGCAAGTTTTTTTTCCTTCATAAAAACTATATAAATAAATGATGGTATACGGTCACTCGCTTTCGGCCATCATGGTATTTGATAGTAGCTAGAGGGCGATGTTAGCCCTCAGTTGGTAGGAGGCATTGGCCTTAAGCCCAGAAGTCGTGGGTTCATATTGCTTGGCGTTATGTCCTGGGGCAAGACAATTAAACCCCTCTTTGCCCAAAGCCCCACACTGTAAGATCTAGGCCTATGCTCACACTCTGAGAGTGACAGCCTGTCCCTCGTGTGGAGACCTCAACCACCTGCTGAGGGTCTCGTGAGGGGCTTGGTGCTATGAGGACTGGGTGGCATTCTTCTGATTGGCCACCCCTCCTGACCCAGAAATGTGATATTAATGGGGTAGAATAATGCATGGATGGTATGGATGGATGGTATGAATAGTGTGATTGATGATGAGGCGGTTCACACAAGCAGGTCTCATTCCATCAGTGAGCCCTAGGGTAGCTGTGGCTACAGTTTATTGATAAAAGATTTGCCACCACACTTAATGCCTTCTTATACACAGTCAGTGTTTCGTAATCTTTACATTACTGAAATTATCAGTGAGTCTGTACAACATGGAAGGAAACAGTTTGCGTGTTCTCTTTTTTTATCAGGACATGCAATTCACAGAACACAGATTGTTAAATAATCTATATACAGTCTATGCACTGGGCTGTATTTAAAATGATCTATACTCAATTGGATTATCCTGCATTTTAAACTAGTACTAAATTACATTTGTTCAATAAAAATATTTTTGATCTTGACCTGCAAGTCTTGACAGCTCGTATTAGTTCCAGGGCAAGTTCATTTCACAAAGTCCAAACCATTGAGTGGACATTTCATGTGACGCTTTCTTGCAGAGACTATTTGAGCTTATTTGTTGGTTGGTTCAATGGTTTGTATTGCAGAATTCATTTTCAAACAGTGTTCACATGAGCTCTGATGTTTTCACAATTTGCATGCCTGGAATCCAAAGTTTTTCAAAAGAGTCTTAAGGAAGTATACAGTTCTGGAAGGGGGAAAAAACAGGGATTCTCAAACTCAAATGTTCAATGCTGTAAGTTTAGGACGAACCATTTAACATGGTTTCTTTAGTCCGTTGATTTGGCAAATAAAAAGTCTCCTCGTGGTATTTTAACTGTCCAAGCAACGTTCAACGGTTATTAGCAGGCTGTAGACCTGTTGCTGTTGCCGTGGTGAGTTTGAGGCGTCGGGAAAGGTTGCGTTCAACGGATTGAGGAAATTGCTGATGTGTCCAAATGTGATTCTGGGGATCATCCACGGTGTCTATCGGATTAATATGGTCCAAATTCGACCCTGTTCTGTGGACAATCTAAAACAAACAATGAATTGTCAGGTTTTATAATAATGATATTTCAAACTTTATACTATTTCAAGATGCCAAGTGATTATTTAAATGTACTTTTGAGATGCAGAGGCTTGATGTTGTGCCTCTGATGAGCTATTTAATGTTAATTTATCAAACTCTAAAAGATGTTACCCAAATTTTTCTGGTAAACGTATGATCTCTGGTTGGTCTACTTGGGGGGTGGGGCTAATTGTGGAGTAGAATTAAATTTCGAGTCATTTCACAGAAGATGGATTTAGCTGAACATAGGTTTTATGTGATGAAAACCTGTTAAAAACTCAATTTCACTTTTTATTTTGTTCATCCACTTTTCCTGGGGTTTTTTCTATGGGGATATTGTGTCTGAGTGAATAAGGCTGAGTAAAAACAAAAACGGTGCTTTATATTTTGCTACTACTTTCTGTTTGTAATATTTTAATGGGTGTTCTGTTTTTAGTTTTTAGTAAGTTGTTTTTTCATTTATTTGCTTGCTGTTTTTTTTGTGTCAGTTTAAAAAAAGAAAGGAGCAGCATGAATATGTATGCCCACACTGATTGAATGTATGAGTTCCATTTTTTTAACATTATCGTCCATTTTACTGGATCAAAAATAAGTATAGTCTTTCTGCCTTTATGGTTCCACTAAGGTAATGTACTTGTTTGAACAATGTACTTCAACATTGATCTTCGGAAAAATGGCTTCTATGAACATTTCTTTTTGTTCCTTGTTTTTATTTTGTACACTGTATAAAACTATGAAGATTTTATAGTTTAACAAAAGTCCAATTGATTTATCCTAATACAATAGAAAACAACAATTGTTAAAAATAGAACAAAAGTCTTACGATCGATGCTCTGTTTGATGACTAGAATGATATCCGCTTTTCTCATGGAACAATTGTCGGTTTGTTGAGCCTAAAATGCTCGTATGCACTGCATCTGTGGAAAGTTTGCTGAACACACACAAAAAATTATTAAGATATGAAAAATAAATTAGATTCTGTTAGCAACTTTGAGCTTTTGAAGCAGTTTGTGAAGCAATTTTTAATGCCATTGATGAAAGACATCAATAAAAGCCTGGTTTTTTAACATTTGCTTGTTTTTTATTATAAAAAATCATAATTCTATGAGCCAGAATATAAATTGTTCACTGGCAACATTTACAGAAATAACAAGCGCAACCTTTATTTTTTTGAACTAGGCCAAAAGAAGACGATCTCTCACCAGCGCTCAACACACTTCACGGTCACTCTTACTTACCTGTATATCTTTGTTATTACATGGAGGTTATTGGCTTGAGAAATAACTGTAAATCTACATTTGTAAGGAGAATAGATTGGGCCATATTTTCATGCTGTGAAAGTTATGTCACAAAGTCTTTTTTAAACAGATAAACTGGTTGTGTTTTGATAAGGACGCATCTAATTTTGAAGCTTTCCTGAATAAGAATTAAAATAAACAGGTTTTGTTTTACAGAAAAAAAGACATGAAAACTCTGTTGCCATGTTTCTTCAATTGTGGTATAAACCCAGTTCTACATAAAGATACTGACGTCAACAAGGACATCCATTGATTGTATATTTTTCTGTACTTTCTTTTGAGACATGGCGTTTGTTTGCCTACACCCTTTTTTCTCCCTTTTTGCCGTAAAAGTGAAATATCTACTGACCTTGAGCTGTGGGGAAATAAATGTCGACTTCGAATTGGCCCCGTGACAGGCAGAGATTTCCCATCTTAGCTTATTCACTTCTGCGAAGTGCAGGGATTTAGTTTATTTCACTTATGGTGCAATAACCTTTTTTGTTGGGACATAATCACATAAAACATCTCTTATATGAGCCAACAACATAATGGTCACTAAACGGGGTTTGTCAAAAGAGCCAAAGATACACACCTGAGATTATCAGGGTTGGGATAAGTTGTGGAGATGAAAAGACTGGCTTCAAAACTCTCGTGTAACTGGGCCTACTTACAATGCGTCACCTCAGGTTGCAGGGGCAGAAGAAGTGTGGACAGTTGATGGGAAGGTGTACGGAGCCAAATTCAGGTACAGTATTAGATGAATAGTGCTGTGTGGGGATTCCACCTTAGTATTTACTCATTGCTTATTTTACTTATACTATAATTCTATGATTTTAAGAAAAAATGAAATAAAGGATGCACTTTTTTTGCCGTCACACACATTGTTAACTGTTGTTTGTGAACTTTTAGGAAAAAAAATAACATGGTTATGGTTGTATACAGACATGACTCCTCCCTTTATGGATTTTGACCTTAAAAAAACACACTCACAGTTATAATTTGTTGAAGATTACAAGATAGTTATGGGAAAAGCAAGAACAGAAATTGAACCATTTTTAAATGATATATATAATTGTTGAGTATTGTTATATGAAATCTCAACATAGTAAAGGGGACTCTTTGTTTTGGGTTGGTCACTCACTGAGTGTCCGTGCCGCAGCAGCAGGGGGATTTTATGGACATGTGCAGTCTGAATACATTCTTCTGGAGCGTGTTGAGTTTGATCTGGAAGTTCTCTCTCTGAGCTCAGAAAACGGACATGATGTCGATCACAGTGAAACCGGCCTCCTATGCCAACAAACAAGGACATAGATCAAGATAATCTGGTTTTAAAAATACCTCTGTATGATGCGAATATGAAGAGCATTCACATAATATATATAGTTGTTAGGGAAAAAAATTAATTTTGCACTCTAACCATAATCATATCAAGTTTACCCCTTACAACAGACCATAATAACAATTTTCTTTTGGCCCTTCTCTCCGCATCAATAATGTTTTGAGGATATATGACATTATATTGTACAATTAAAAAGTCTAAATACAATTTTAATCAATAATTATATCCGGAATTTTACTAAGAAAAATTAATATTTTACTTATGTTTGTTGCTTTTTATGTTGTATTATACTTTTATGTTAAGGTCCTATTCATCTTTATTTGATCAATACTATGACTGCTCACTACAGTTGGCCCTTAACAGAAGGTATATTCATATGTTTATCTGTTGTTTAACATTACCTAATCCTTTTGGCTCCCATGACAGAACAGTGAGATTTTACCTATACAGGCACGTTTTTGCCATACTACCAATGAGAAATGGGTAGGGGCTTTTTCCTTAGAAAATTACACAAATGCTGAAAATATGAAAACTGTTGAAAATTAATATTTTAGGGAACCAGACTACTAAATTACCCATATTTTCTTTTTAGTGAATATTTTCTCTCTTGCTTATTGCATGAGTAGTGGAAAATAAATACAGTATATAGTAAAAACCAAAACCAGGGCAATGCATCAAAAGGGAAACAAATCATTTAACGATGCACAGTTATGGATTTATTATTAGGTTGATTTGTTAATTACAATCTAATTTGTTTGTGATTTCAAGTTGAAAATAAAACAGACATACTCTTTTGTTGGGAAACCAGCAAGTTGTCGTTGAAACAAGTGCAATATAATACTCTTCTGTCCTTGAGGGGAAGTCCATGAGATATGTTACGTTTCCTTCTCGCATAAGGGATCCGGTGCTGATGACAGATGGGAGCGTCTGGTGGAAAAGACATCATCAGTTTAATAATGAGAACCTCACTTTATCACTTACACATATTTTTTCTGTTGCTTGCATTTACCTTGCACTCGAAGTCACTTTAGCGCTCAGAGAAAACCAGAGACTCTAGAAACGCAAGGAGGAAAAATACAGGTTATGCTTGATTCCCAGAAACGCAAGGATTCATGGGCCGCAGGGTTTAGAGAACTTGAAAAACCAATTATGTTGGCTGCAATGGAAGACGAGCGGGACGATCGGAAACAGAGGAGGAGAGAAGATGGAGATACAGAGAGGTTTAGGGAAAGGGATAGGGACAGGCCTAAAGATCGTGAATTCTACAGAAGAAAAGATGAGCGGCTGAGAGACCATTATCGTGACTATGAAGATAAAAAAAGAGGTGTGGACGCCGAAGGTCGGAGGGACAGATGTGACATGAGAAAGAACGACAAACCAAGAGCCTTTGAGAGAGAGTCTTCTGCAGAGCGGAGAAGGGACAGAGATGTTTACCGGGACAAGGCCCAGAGGAGGGATGGAAGGCGAGATACAAGGAGTGAAGGAGAGGTAGACGAAAGAGACAAGAGGAGGAGGGAGAGAGTGAAGGAGAAGGATGAGGTGCACTATCAGCATAGCAGGAGTGAGGGGGAGGCTAGGGCCAAGGGGGAGAAAGACCGTAAGGATCGTGATAGATATATAGAGAGATC
This sequence comes from Knipowitschia caucasica, assembly GCA_964034765.1. Classification (NCBI taxonomy): domain Eukaryota; kingdom Metazoa; phylum Chordata; class Actinopteri; order Gobiiformes; family Gobiidae; genus Knipowitschia; species Knipowitschia caucasica. Next base: position 20,331,126 of record OZ035829.1, on the reverse strand, counting down.
GGATAGATCCAGAAATAGGGGTGATAGGTATAGAGATGATAGAGAGAGCAATAGGACGATGACAGATGACAGACGGCGGAAAAGAAGTCAAGACGGCAGAAGAAGAGAACAAAGATATATGGTTTCAGAGGACCATAGAAGAGAAAGGACATTTTCAAGGGAGAGAGCCAGAGATCCAGACAGGAGTAGCCAGTCACAGCCTCCTCTTGTGAGCCACAATAAAATTAACAAAGAGGCAATGCAGCAGTTAGAGCAGAGACCAAAGGAGGAAAATAGAAAAGAAAACAGAAAGATGTGGCTAGAACCTCAAAGAGGTCCGCTCGGCAGAGATGCAACTTTAGTGAGAGAGGGCAGAGAGGTGGTAGAGAGATTTATTAGTGAGGAAACAGAAGAGGTGAGTGTAGATGGAGAGTTGAATCCAATTTGGGAGAAAAGGCCTGAAAGTTTGACAGTTGATTCAGAAGATAACACAGACGATTTCGAAGACAACACACCGGAAAGTGATGACAGAAGTGATGAATGGTGTGATATGGACAGAGAGCGAATGCAGTCTGCGGAGGATGGATTTATTACAGTGTCCAGCGGCGGCGAAGATGAAGAAGATCGGGAGGATGAATTCAAAGACTGCATGGAATCCTTTGGAGGAGAGCAGGATTTGAACCAGGCAACATCAGATGACTCTTCATATGAACAAGGCAGAGACACCCCTCCAAAATATGTGTTCTGTGTGGTCGGTCAGCCAGATCACTCACCTGGTGATGATAAAATGGCAAAGAACTGGTCAGCAGCCCAAATTAAAATCGAACTCGAATATGATGAGGTTAGAGAGACATTGCCCGTTGTCACTTCTGTCGACGGTGTCAAACTGAGAAGCAATTCTCAAACTGAATTTGGAACAATTAAACGAGATTCGGAAACAGAAAGACTGCTTACGCGATGGAGGGAAAATCATAATGATGAGGAAGAAGGGCTTTCCCCTATACCGAGTAACCCTTATGCAGATGTGCCTGTTCAATTGCCTTATGAAAAAATACAATCCACTTTGCGGATATCTGGCCCTCTGACTCCCGAGGAAGAAGAAGCTATCCGGATTAGAATGAGCGGCGCTTGGAGCATGTCTGAGGAACCTAAACGGCACTCCCAAGCCCCCCACCTGAAGTGGGCAAAAAATGTGGTACGTGAGATCCTTGGACAATCCGACGAAAAGATTGACAGCCCAGAGGACACCAAAACAGAAAGGAAAGGCGAAGAGATGCCGATTCCAGTCATAAAAGCAGATGATGAGCTGGAGACCAAGGAGGAGGAATCTTTGGAGGGGTTAAGAGGTACGGACACAGGTCAGGAAGGCATGCATGGTGATTTGGGGACAGCTCTGCATGGTGATGGTGATGCACGCACGCACACAGACACAAATGATGCAACGCCTCCTGCTCATTTAGATTCAGTGGGAAATATTAGCGATGAAGGCAAGGTAGATTCCAATAATGAAAAAGAAGTGGACACTTATTTAACTGTTAACAATACGCTGTACAAGCCAAACAGTTGCCCTAGCCTTAATTATGAATTGGATGACCTAGAGGAGGGGCAGGGTCAGGAGGAGGATACATGTCTAAGTGAGGAGGGAGAGCACAGTCCTGAAGAATTGACAGAAGTTGCGGTGGAGGCAAAAGATAGCATGGAAGAGAGGCCAGAAAAAAAAGGAGTAGTGAACCTTAAGAGCAGCTGTAGTTTTCGAGATTTGGGTTCAGAGGCGCGTTTAAGAAGAAGGGGAATTCGCAAAACAACGACCAGAAGAAAAGAAGATCCTGTAAAAGAGGAAGAGGAGGAGGAGGAGGAAGGTGTGGGCAGAGATCGCAGACCAAGAATGTTCTCCACATCAGGTAAAAAGCATTGGGCGCTGCTGGTCTGCTGAATCTTGTCCTTGTATACTGCTCAAACCTGCTTAATAAGGCTGCATGAGCTAAAATTTGGTTAATTCTAAAAAAAACAAATAATATAAATTATTTATAAATTATTTTAATATAAACTGTTTAAAAATATTTTAATATTTAAACAAAACCAGAATGTAATACATGTTTTGAAACAGTAAGTGTAATAATCAAATAGGATTTGAGTTCTAGTTAAGATGTGTTCCGTAATTATACGTAACTAAACTTACTATTTGTAATTTTATTCCTTGTGTTTAAACTGAGAATGAAATTACTTGATTACCAAAAGCTTTTCAAAGGTGCATTCCTGGAGGGTCCGTTTCTTCCCCAAAATCTTCTCCCTTTGCCTGAAATCTACCACAAAATGGCATTAATTTTGCATTTAAGTTGGAAACGCACAACATTAGTAGTGTTGGGTGTAAGTAATTATTAAGAAGTAATTAAGAAATTAGTCACTGTAATTAGATGTGGTGTAAAATACTTCTGATTAAATTACAGATTACTATCAAAAGACTAATTTTATTTATCAGTATGTACGGGGAGTGTTCTTCCCTGCCGGGGGACTACGGATGTAAATTAGCTTAAGGCTAACTCCAGTACAATGCATCAAAAGAAGACGTTTATGTTCTAATTGTACACGGTCCCTATTTTTAAAAGAATAAATAGTTACACTCAAACATGTGTTTCCAATTATTATGACAAAAGTTATCTCAAAGCAATGCAACTCAGTCAGTCTCAAGAAAGTAACTAAGTAGTGTAAAAGTAGGTAAAAAGTAATTAATTACGTTCTCAACATTTTTAGACCTAGGTATAGGCTTAAGGTGAATTTAACTATAATGCAGCACAATGTTTCTATCTACAATGTATCTGTGCAAACTAGATCAAGACAAACCAATAGTTCAGATCTAAAATTTTCATGCCTAGTTATTCCTTATTGGCAGTGTTTAAGTAACAATAATTCACTTTTTCCTTTCATATCACCCTTTTCTTGATCATTTTAATCACATTTCTGTCATTACACGCTGCTTCTCAAAATAATGTGATAAAGATAGGATCAGTTTAGTCGTGTGTGCAGAGTTTACACTACGTCACTTTGCTGCAGTTTGTGGGTGTTGAGCTGAAGAGGAGGGGCCAGAGAAAATTTCCAAAGTTGAGCCATAAACAGAGGCTTGAAAGAACTTTGAATCAGTCTACTGGGACACGTTTTAGAAACTGCTACTATATTTATTTCAGTTCTCATTTAATTTCTTTTAATTCTTTTGGGAAAGTGATGCAATTAGTTTCATCAATGGGATTGTGTTTAATTCTAGATGATGAGAACGAACGAAGCAAAAGCTGGGGAGAGCTGGATCTAAGGTGAGCATACTGTTTGTTTACTGTAAGTAGAGATGTCAACTTGTCAAGATCTTTAATCCATAATTGTGATTTAGATCACAATATAATCGTAAGATATATATATAGTGGATATACATATGTGTGTGTGACATTTTCAGAAATATGTTCATTAATCTTAACCCAAGTAAGTGTAAATCTTGAAGTATTTTGATTTAGTTTTTTTGTTGTCAATTTTTGCAGTGGAAGATTAACAATTTCAGATTTTCTCCAAATAGTGGTAATGATTGTGAATTATCACAATCATATCACAACAATTACAATTGTTTTTATTGTGGCATCCTCAGTAGTAATGTGTGTATAATTAAAGTAGGCTGTTGAATGTTTTTTCTACTTCATGTAAAAGTGACATAAAAGGTGATAATTCGATTTTGTCGTTGTTGCAGAAATATATTGGATACCCTGGGAAAACGAAAAAGGAACTCCAAGTTTTTCAGTAAGTGTCTGTAATACTGTGCAAAAGGAAACAAAACACTGTATTGTTTCAGTGTCTTTACAGCATTGTAGATAAGTGCAGCCACGTATCCTGTCAGTTCAAAGAAAGAACCAGGTCGTTTTCTGTGAATCGCATCACTCACATCTATATTATGATGACACAGAGGGGTTAGTCTATTAGATAAAACAAAAATCTGACTGTCTTCTCTAACTTCTATTGATTACATTATTATAGAGTAGCGTGGGTGTCAAAAATGTGGACCCCAGTTAGAATAATTAACTTGCCAGCATGGAAGGTTAGAGGTTAATTGTCTACCATGACCTGTTATACATTTGCTGTCTTAAACTAGTGTAGTTGGGCATTTTTAAGTTGTCTGAAAATAAATAATGGACCTACAATTCAGTCTACAATTATTATACGTTTACTTGATTACGTCAGTTACTATCAGTTCATGGGCCACAAATTAATCAGGCAGCTGGGATACCTAAGACTTTTCTTTCATCAATAATCATATTTTTTAAAATTTATTTTGTAAAAGTTTTCTAAAAGCAGAAATGTTTCATCAGACCACAACACTGTCTTCCTCTCAATAGAACACGTGTTCATGTTTGTCAAACTTGTATGAAAGATCCCTGCAAGTCATCATGACCATGATTTATCATTACACTTTATTAACACAAAGCGTTAGATTAAAACCCTTTGGGCTGAGAGTTGATGACTGGGGCGGGGTGGAATCTATTCTTTTTTCTTTTGAAAAGCTGTGACACAATTCAAAACATGTGAAAATGAAAGTTCAGAAACAAACTGATTCGGATTTTCAGAACAGGATTCTCTTGAAGTCACCAACATTATGTTGATGAAATCAAATTGCACTGTAGAATGGAACAACAAGAAATATCAATGCTTCTTTTGCTCTCCATTGTACAAGTATCAGTATGATGATGTCCGAGCCATCAGCCACAGGTCAGATGACACTTTGAAGTTTGAGCTCGTTTTAAAATCGCCACTTTGTATCGTCGTGTGAAGAGTCAGTGGCTGTTGAATAAAAACTAATTCATCAGCACAAAAAGCTGCGTATGTTGCAAAAGGTGGTGCAGGAGAGTGTGTGTGTCTGCGCAGGCCACAGGCAGGTTTGTGCATGCACTCCCATCTCTAGCAGATGTGGAAAAGGAATGTCAAAAGCAAAAAACGGCTCACACTTGTCTGTTTTGACGGAAATAAATATAAAGTATATACTGTTTGATAGCCAACTTTTAACAGATCCTCTGATCTCTAGTCCAATTTTTGGTCTTGTATATACTGTGTGTTTTGATATGCAGACATTGTCAATAATATACAATGACACAGCATCAGAATGGGACAAAAACATGATGTAATCAGAATCAGAATCAGAATCATTTTTATTGCCACGTAAAGTAACAGGAGGTCACAGACTAGGAAATTGCTTTGGCTCAGTGCAACAGTCAAAAAGAGATAATAAAAATAAGAATAAAAAAACACTTCTAAAGAATAAATTTAAATTTAAAATAGAGTTACAGTTACTATTTACAATGTACAAGTGCACATGGTGCACACAATGTAAGGTGACAGCAGTACAGTGAAGTAAAGTGACGTATGATGGGCAGTAAAGTGACTTTATAAAGGGCGGGGGGACAGGTTAAGAAGTGTTCAAGAGTCCAACAGCAGAGGGGAAGAAACTGTTCTTGTGGCGGGAGGTTCTAGTCCTGATGGACCGCAGCCTCCTGCCTGAGGGGAGTGGATGGAATAGTCCAGTGTTTTTCAACCTTTTTTGAGCCAAGGCACACTTTTTTCACTGAAAAAATCTTGCGGCACACCTCCAGGAGAAAATGTAAAAATGTATACAGTACTAATGTAAAAAAATATATACTGTACATACTCTGTGTGATATATAAAGTATATCTTATCTTATAATGTATACAGTATACTCTGTAGCCTATATTCACAATATACAGTTATTCTCATCAAAATGCTTAAGTCCAGGCCTTGAAATTAAGCTTTATTTAATATTTCTCGATACAATTAACAAGAGTTTGGGAATAAAGTGGCACTAACTGTGTGGAAAAAAACTAAGAAAATCCACTCTCTGCCCAAATAGTCAAATAATAACTCACACAAAGAACATGCATTGTTAGTGCATGGGAAACATTTTGGTATCCGAGCTTTAAATTCAGGAGTTTTGGATGAGGGACACGGGAGGTCCTGAACGCGAGTCCATGGTTCTGTCCGGTCCGCATGTCTGTGGTTCTGTCCACTCGACTACGGTCTGCGCTCGGTACCCAGTTCAGAAGTGCGTTCGCGAGAGCTGTTGTACAAAAATTGTACATTTCATAGTTAAACCACTACAACGCGGCCACAGCTACCCCGGGGCAGAGCGGAGGATGTTAATCCTGTTCAGAAACGGCATAATTCATTTTCAAAAACGTCTCTATCACTTTCACTTCTCACTCGCCACAAAGCTCTTGTCTCGCTCCCTCACACATTTGTTGGTCGCATCCAATTTTACCTTTCTCGCCACAATGCTGACCTGTTACAGCCAGTGGTCGCATCCAATTTTTCAGTTTCAAAGTACTTAGCTATCTGCTGCCATCTACTGATTTGAAAAAGTATTACATGGTTACTCACAGTTCAAAACAAGTCACCGCTCGTCAACAGCGAATGCAGTTATTTTTAGACGAATTTCTCACGGCACACCAGACAATATCATACGGCACACTAGTGTGCCGCGGCACAGTGGTTGAAAAACACTGGAATAGTCCATGTGCAGGGTGAGAGGGGTCGGCTGTGATACGACCAGCCCGGCCTCGAGCTCGGGCGACGTACAGGTCCTGCAGCGATGGAAGGCTGCGGCCGATCACTTCCTCTGCAGAGCGCACAATGCGCTGTAGTCTCTGTTTGTCCCTGACTGTGGCTCCAGCGAACCACACGGTGACGGAGGAGGTGAGGATGGACTCGATGATGGCCGTGTAGAACTGCACCAACATCTGTGCAGGCAGCTTGGCTTTCCTGAGCTGCCGCAGGAAGTACATCCTCTGCTGGGCCTTCTTGATGAGGGAGCTGATGGTCGGCTCCCACTTGAGGTCCTGGGTGATGGTGGTGCCCAGGAAACGGAAGGACTCCACAGAGGTGATGGGGGAGTCCATCACGGAGGGTGGGGGCGGGGGGACAGTGCTCTTCCTGAAGTCCACAATCATCTCCACTGTCTTCTGGGCGTTCAGCTCCAGGTTGTTACCACTGCACCAGGACACCAGCCGGTCCACCTCCCTCCTGTAGGCGGACTCATCGTTGTTGGAGATGAGTCCAATGAGGGTGGTGTCGTCCGCGAACTTGATCAGCTTCACTGAGTCGTGGCTGGAGGTGCAGTGGTTGGTGTACAGGGAGAAGAGCAGGGGAGAAAGAACACAGCCCTGTGGGGCTCCTGTATTTATAAACCGAGAGTCCGAGACATTCTTCCCCAGACGCACTCGCTGCTTCCTGTCCGTCAGGAAGTCAGTGATCCACCTGCAGGTGGAATCGGGCACGTTGAGCTGGGAGAGCTTGTCCTGGAGCAGGGATGGCAGGATCGTGTTGAAGGTAGAGCTGAAGTCCACGAACAGGACCCTGGCGTCGGTCCCCGGGGAGTCCAGGTGCTGTAGGATGTGGTGGAGGGCCAGGTTAATGGCGTCGTCTACAGATCTGTTGGCTCTGTAGGCGAACTGCAGGGGTCCAGGAGGGGGGAGGTGAGGACTTGAGATGGGAGAGAACCAGGCGTTCAAATGACTTCATGACGACAGACGTAAGTGCTACAGGTCTGTAGTCATTGAGTCCTGTGATCCTGGGCTTCTTCGGGACGGGGACAATGATGGAGGATTTGAAGCAGGCCGGGACATGGCAGGACTGCAGAGAGGTGTTGAAAATGTCCGTGAACACAGGAGTAAGCTCACTGGCGCAGTGTCTCAGAGTGGCCGGAGACAGGTGGTCCGGGCCAGGAGCTTTGCGGGGGTGCAGCCTCAGGAAGAGTTGTTTAATGTCTTTAGAGGCTATTGTTAGGCATGTTGGTGATCATCAAATAATCAGACATACTGACCTAAGGATTTCACAGACCCCGTTTGTTCAATGTACATTATTGAAACTCTTATAAACAATGTGTTGATTGTTTTTTTTGTTTTTTTTTTGCTGCGCTGAAAACCTACCTTGGAGTATCAAATCCCTCTGTTTGTCAGTAGACATGATAATAGTGACATGAAAATGGTGTTACGGTGGTATCGGAGTTGAGCATCATGATTAACATAAACAAACTAGTGTAATATGCTTGTGTGATCAACTGTGCAAAATGCAGTCTAATTCTACGGAGCAAAAGAAGTTAAAGGTTTCCCATAAAAGAATTGAAAGACCTCAGACTATTCCAATCTGTTTTTTTGTATTATTTGTGGCACGAGGGACCAATATTATGACTAAAAACAGTCCATCTGTGATCTCTAATAGAGCTGCTTTATTCCATAAACCCAGTTGCATCAATGAGCTCTGTCAATACAATCAGAAAGTCTATGCCCATGGTTTTACAATATCGCAGTGTCCCGGCTATCATCGCATACACATTCACTTATAAAAAGGTTTTCAGGACAACAAATTGAAGCATAGACTTGAATAGACAAACACATCTGTGATAAATACTGCCAGCCTTTATACCTTTTATCATTTATACGGAGCTTAATATAAATATTTTGATTATGGAATAGGGGAATATTATATAATACTTTCCAGTAAAACAAAAAGTACCGAGGCCTGAGGGTCGTGAAGATTTGGTCACATATTTTGGACATCTCTGCTTTATCCTCACGCTCCACTTTCTCTCCAGAGGCCGCTCAGCTCTACCAGCAGTACAGTGAAGCGGCCCAGAACTTTGAAATCCTCCGGCAGGCACGCTCAGATGTGGTGTCAGTGGTTGAAGTGTCCTCATCTGCGGCCACATCGCCCCTCCCGGCGCGCAGACCGCTCCCCCCTCTGCCCCAAAATCCTCACCCGCACTCCCTGTCCCACACGGGCTCAGTGTCCAGTGTCCAGAGCTTGCCACTGCCTCCACCGCCCGCACACAGCCAGCGGCGCGCCTCCTCTCCGCGACTCTCCATTTCCCTGGGGCAGTCGGCCACACTCTGGAGAGATCTGCCTGCGGTGAGGAACAGCCCTGAGCTACAGGAGCTGACGGAGGACCAGAGGCGGCTGCAAGAGGTGAGTTGAAAGAGATTTGCTCCAAATGACTTGGGATTATGTTGTTACGTTGCTCCATTTTAGATATAGAACAGAATATCCCACTAGTACCACTAGATGAAGGAGTTTCACTACTTTACACTTTATACATGTTTATCCACGTACTTTCAACTAATATATGTATAATATACTTATAGTATAACATTATATTATTATATTGTTCATTTTTCTTTTAAATCTGTTTATTTTCTCCTTGTCTTTGTGTTCTGTCAAAAATATTCAACAACCTACTGAAATTAGATTTCTTCAGTGACATTAGATCAAATAGCACAATCATTTACTCAATTATTACAATGAAAGTAGAATGATGTGTTGAATTATTACTATTAAAACATTTTACATCTGAGGGGATCGCAAGTCTGTTTCATGCCGAATTTGGGGGTCTTGTCCTGAAAAGTTTTGGAACGTCTGACATTATGAATTCTGTGTTGAGTCTTGCTCATTATGTTGGGGCTCTTGTTTCTGGTTCATATAAACTGCATTTTTCTAATCCCCTAATCTAATATGACTTGTATATACCTACTATAACTGATGTCTCTTATTGCTTCGAAGTTTCTTTTAATAAGACAAAAATGTAAAGAAGCTAGTACTGCTTAATTACCGAACAAGTCTGGCAGAAGACTTCCACCTTTGTCAGAGGTTTATGGAATCTCTTATATCTAAGACGTTAGCAAAGATGTTTGTAATGTAATGTATACAAGTACAATTCAGGGGAAATGATGAATCTCCTTTTCATGTGCAAACTTGCTCGTAAAACAACCCCCCGAAAACCCCTGCTGTCGTTCGTCACTAAGACCGTAAATAATTTTTTCTAGGAACTTTGAGATGTTGCAAGATGTGAATGAGTTTGGCCCCATGGGTGTTGCTCACATCCTTCTCAAGTGGCAGCTCTGTGGGCTTGTCAAAAAGAACAATGAATTATAATAAATGTTATCATTGTTATATTGTATAATTCCACTACACAATGGAATGCATCTTTCACATTGTCTGAAATGTCCCCACTGTGGGACGAATAAAGGATCTCTTAATTGTAATCGTATATTAGCTCTATCTATGTAATAAAGTGGAAGACATACTTTTTTAGTTATTTACTTTGAAATGTTTAAAAACATTGGCTGCATTGGCTTCGAAAGTAGATTATTTAGTAGTAGAATCCTTGTACATGTCATTTTCATTTACTTCTGTCTATATTTCATCTTTTTAACCCCTCTGTTGCAACTGCGTATCATAGGTTCTGTTGTTTCCATTATTTATTAACAATGTGTCCCAGTCCCATCTAATAATGGCACTTGCATATGTTTTTGCGTGTGTTACATATATCTGCTTGTTTGCTGCCGTGTCCAGGTGCGGTTTGAGGTGGTCACTTCAGAGGCGTCATACTGCAGGAGTTTGGACATTGTGGTGGAGCACTTTGTGAAGTCTAAACAGCTGGGGGCGCTGTTGACCACTCAGGACAGAAACTGGCTGTTTTCCAGACTGGGAGATGTCCGAGCCATCAGCCACAGGTAAGGCACTGTTCATGATGCTGTGTTTACTGTATTTAACTTATAAATAAGGACTTTAACCAGCACTTTGTCTACATTTAGCCATGTCTTTGTTTTGTGTTCTTTGTCCAACATAGACCATCTACAAAATGCTATTCTTACTGATCGAAGTGGTGGTTTTTAAAACGGATATTTTGTGATAGAAATTGTGTGTTTGTAAAAGTTGTGTACGGCTCAATGGAGTGAAGAATGTGATTAAACAAATGTTTTGCTTTATTTTACAAGTCAATTTAATGGAAAAATGTGTACAAATCCAGTTGGACCCACTGATGCTTTGTTTTCTGTAGCACCTTAAAGACATTATATCAGAACATCGCTATACTGTAGCCACAGCTGCCCTGGGGTAAACTGACAAGAGTGAGGCTGCTTATGTGACCCATCAACCACTAAACCACAAAAAGAAAAATCCCACATGCATAATATTCACACAGCATTGCAGGTGATGCGTCTTTCCCAAACAGTTTTTGCTCTAGAATTGTCCCACTGACACTGTGACAACTGGTATTCCGGGCGGTCTCCCATCCATATACTAGCCTGGGCCCGTACCTTAGTTTCTGGGATTTTTATGTTTTTCTACACTTGTACAGCCATATACGACTATCACTATATGGAATTCTTTAGCTCGGATTGGTCTTTCTCTTTCAGTTTTCTGTCCAAACTGGAGGAGAAGGTGGAATCTGACGTCATGGCCTTCTCTGTGTGTGATGTCATCGCTCGTCACTGTCAGCGTTTCAAAATGGTTTACGTCCCATACCTGACAAATCAGTCCTACCAAGATGCAACCTACCAGCGGCTCATGTAAGATCCTCACTCGGTCTGGCTATAGTTATCATTATTGAATTGTTTCTTTTCATTTTATCAACAAAATATAATACTGCTTTGAAGGAATGAAAATCAGGGGTTCCGGCGCATCGTGGAAAAACTGGAGCGAAGTCCTCTGTGTCAAAGACTTCCTCTGCGCTCCTTTCTTGTTCTTCCTTTTCAGAGAATCACACGGATTAAGCTCCTGGTGCAGGTGAGACTTGAAGTAATATTTCAAACTATAACGATAAGCTAACAGGTGAAACATTTATATAAAACATTGTAGATTGAGATACAGTGACACCTAAAGACTTACAAAACTGGGTGGCACGGTGGCTGAGTGGATAGCACTCTCGCCTCTCAGTAAGAAGGTCCTGGGTTCGAGTCCGGGTCAGACCAGGGCCTTTCTGAGTGGAGTTTGCATGTTCTCCCAGTGTCTGCGTAGGTTTCCTCCGGGTACTCCGGTTTCCCCTACCACTAAAAATATGTAATATAGGTCTGGCATGCGCCTCCTGTTCGGCGACCCCGCTCCCATCTCTGTGTAGAGTGAGAGGACAAGTGCCCAAAAAAAAATTACAATTGTAAACCGCTTTGTGACTCTGGTCTGTGAAAGGCGGTATATGAATAAAGATTACTTACTTACTAGTATAATGCTTATGACCAGTAGTTAGTTAGTTGTGTATAATGTAAATGTTATGCAGATGTTGTAATATGATCTTTCTTTGCAGAACATTGTGAAGAGGACCACTCCAGGGACCCCACAAGCGATTCAAGCCATCAAATCTTTAAGACTTCTTGAAAAGGTCATTAGAATGTCCATTTGGTGTTCTTTGTAGATTAGACTTGTTTTTATTCAACATGAGACAAATGAGTAGGTACAGACTTGCTGGACTATATGTCACTGCTTTTTTCAAGTTCTCTAAACCCTGCGGCCTATATAGCAATACAGCCAATACAGTATTTTTTCCAGTGCCTTCTCGGTGCAGGAAGTGTTAGGACACATGTTAAGGAAATACACAGGACTTGTTTTTATGTGAAGTATAATCACTTTGGATACTCAATGACGCTTTACAAAGAAATACTTTTATAAAATGAATGCTAAAATTTTCTTTGTTTTTAGATTCAAGTCAAAAAATGTTTTCTTCCCATACAAATATTTAGCATACCTGTATTTCTCATCTAGTTAATTCAAGAGAGCAACGACAGCATCACTCAAATGAAAAGCATAGAGTCTCTGGTTTCTCTGAGCGCTAAAGTGGACTTCGAGTGCAAGGTAAATGCAACAGCAGAAAATATGTGTAAGTGATAAAGTGAGGTCTCATTATTAAACTGATGTGTCTTTTCACCAGACGCTCCCTCTGGTCAGTCAGTCTCGGATCCTGATGCGAGAAGGAAAAGTAACAGAGCTCATGGACTTCTCCCTCAAGGAACAAGAGAGGAGTTTATATTTGCACTTGTTCAACGACAACTTGCTGGTTTCCCAACAAAAAGAGTATGTCTGTTTTATTTTCAACTTGAAATCACAAACATATTAGATTGTATTAACATCACCTAATAATAAATCCATAACTGTGCATCGTTAAATGATTTGTTTCCCTTTTGATGCATTTGCCTGGTTTTGTTTTTACTTCATACTGTATTTAGTTCCTACTCATGCATAAGCAAGAGAGAAAATATCAGCTAAAAAGGAAAATATGGTAATTTAGTAGACTGGTTCCCTAAAATATTAATTTCAACAGTATTCAATAGTTTTCAGCATTTGTGTATTTACTAAGGAAAAAGCCCCTAACTTTCTCAGTGTAGGTAGGGCTAAAACTGCCTGTAGTAGGGTAAATCTCTTCTGTCATGGAGCCAAAAGGATTAGGTAATGTTAAACAAAGATAAACATATGAATATACATTCTGTGAAGGGCCACTGTAGAGCTGTCATTGTATTGATCAAATAAAGATGAATAGACCTTAACATAAGAAGTTAATACAACATAAAAGCACAAACATAAGTAAATTATTAATTTTCTTAGTATTTCAGGTATATTATTGAATTAAATTGTATGTAGACTTTTATATTGTAGCCAATATAATGTCATATACTCAAACATTTTGATGCGGTGTGGAAGGGTACAAAAGAAAATTGTTATTAAGGTCTGTTGTAAGGGTAAACTTTGATATGATTATTGTTTAGAGTGCATTAAAGTGTTTCCCTAACACTAATAGATTTTATGTGAAATGTCTTCTTCATATGTCATCATACAGAGGTATTTTTTAACCATGATTATCTTGTCTATGTCCTTGTTTGGTTGGCAGAGGAGGCCGGTTCACTGTGATCGACACATGTCCGGTTTCTGAGCTCAGAGTGGAGAACTTCCAGATCAAACTTCACTCGCTCCAGAAGAATGTATTCAGACTGCACATGTCCAGTAAAGCCCTGCTGCTGCGCACGGACACTCAGTGAGTGACCAACCCAAAACAAAGAGTCCCCTTTACTATGTTGTGATGTCATTACCACACTCAAACTATTATTTTTATCATTTAATGGTCAGATTTCTGTTCTTGCTTTTCCCATACTTCTTGTAGCTTCAACAATTATAACTGTGTGTGTGTTTTTTTAAGGTCAAAATCCATAAAGAGGAGTCATGTTTACAACCATAACCATTTTTTTTTTCCTGAAAGTTCACACACAGTTAACAAATGTGTGTGAAGGCAAAATTGTGCATACTTTTCATTTTTCTTAAAAATAATAGAATTATGTATAAGTAATATACAGCATGAGTAAATACTAAGTGGAATCCCCAGCACAGCAGCTTTTCTTCTAATAATGTCCTGTATTTGGCTCCGTCCACCTTCCCATCAACTGTCACTTCTCTGCCCCTGCAACTGAGGGTGACGGCAGTGTTAGGCCCAGTTTACACAGAGTTTTGAGCCAGTCTTTCATCTCCACAACTTTATCCCTGATAATCTCTGGTGTGATCTTTGGCTCTTTGACACCGTTTAGTGACCAGTTTGTTGTTGGCTCATATATGAGATGTTTATGTCATTATGTCCCACAAAAATGTTTGCACCTGAGTGAATATAACTAAATCCTCTGCACTTCGCAGAAGTGATAAGCTACGATGGATCTCTGCCCTGTCACGGCCACATTCGGAAGTCGACTTTTCCACCGCTCAAGGTCAGTTGTTATTTCACTTTTACGGCAAATGGGAGAAAAATAGGGTGTTGGCAAACAAACTGCCTTGTGCTCAAAAGATAGTACAGAAATTATACATTCAATGTATGTCCTTGTTGACGGTCAGTATCTTTTGTAGTACTGGGTTTATCCACATTGAAGAAACATGGCACAAGTTCAATGTCTTTTCTGTAAAACAAACCTGTTTATTTAATTCTTATCAGGAAAGCTTCAAAAGTAGATGCGCTTTTCATACACAAACAGTTTATCTGTTTAAAGGACTTTGTGACATAACTTCAGCATGGAAAATATGTCCCAATCTAATCTCTGACCAAATTGTAGATTTACAGTTATTTTCTCAAGCCAATAACCTCCATGTTATAACAAAGATTAACTGGTAGAGTAGAGTGACCGTGAATGGTGTTGGCGCTGGTTGAGAGATCGGCTCTTTGGCCTAGTTCAAAAAATAAAGGTTGCGCTTTTTTTCTGTAAAAGTTGCCAGTGAACAATTTATTTCTGCTCTTAGAATTATGATTTTTATAATAATATAACAAGCAAATGTTAAAAAACAGGCTTTATTGATGCTTTCATGGCATTAAAAAGTGCTTCACAAACTGCTTCAAAAGCTCAAAGTTGCTTAAAAGAATCTAATTTATTTTTCATTTCTTAATATTTTTTTGTGTGTGTTCAGACTTTCCACAGATGCAGTGCATACGAGCTTTTATGGCTCAACAACCGGACGAATTGTCTTTGGAGAAAGCGGATATCATTCTAGTCCATCAACAGAGCAGCGATCGTAAGACTTTGTTCTATGTTTATCATTGTTGTTCGTATTGTATTAGGATAAATCAAATTGGACTTTGTTTAGAACTATAAAACTTCATAGTTTTATACAGTGTACAAAATAAACAAGGAACAAATGTAATGTTCATAGAAGCCATTTTCGAAGCATGTTGAAGTACATTGTTCAAACAAGTTCATGACTTTGTGGAACCATAAAGGCAGACTATTATTTTGTGTTCAGAAAAGGAGCATATTGTTAAAAGAAATGAACCATTCATTCAATCATTGTGGCAAAATATTCATGCTGCCTCCTTTCTTTTTTTTACTGACACAAAAAACTGCAAGCAAATAAATGATAAACAACTTACTAAAAACTAAAAACAGAACACCCATTAAATATTACAACAGAAAGTAGTAGAAAAATATAAAGCTCCGTTTTGTTTTTCTCAGCCTTTTCTCAGACACAATATCCCCATAGAACCCCTGGAAAAGTGAATGAACAAAATAAAAAGTGAATTGAGATTTTTACAGGTTTTCACATAAATCTTATGTTCAGCTAAATCTTCTTCTGTGAAAGGACTCGAAAGTTAATTCTACTCACAATTAGCCCCAACCCCAGGAGACAAACCAGAGATCATAGTTACCAGATAATTTGGGTCATCTTTAGAGTTTGATAATTAACATTAAATAGCTCATCAGAGGGCACAACTTCAAGGCCTCTGCTTCACAAAAAGTCAGTTAAATAATCACTGTGGAATCTTGAATTGGTATAAAGTTTGAAATATCAGTATTTTAAAAACATTGAAATTCATTGTTGTTTTTGTCCTCAGACTGGGTCGAAGGGACCAGATTATCCGATAGACACCGTGGATGGATCCCAGAATCACATTTGGACCACATCAGCATTCCTGAAATCCGTGAACGCAACCTTTCCGACGCCCTTAAACTCACCACGGCAACAGCACAGGTCTAAAGCCTGCGAATAACCTGTGAACGTTTGCTTGACTGTTTGAAATAACCACGAGGAGACTTTTTATTTGCCAAATCAACGTCTATAGAACCATGTTATAATGGTTCGTCCTAAACTTACAGCATTGATTCATTTGTGTTTGAGTAATCCTGTTTTTCCCCCTTCCAGAACTGTATACTTCCTTTATGACTCTTTGAAAAACTTTGGATTCAGGGCCATGCTATTTGTGAAAACATCAGAGCTCTTGTGAAACTGTTTGAAATTGAAGTTCTGCATACCATCCATTGAACAACCACAAATAAGCTTCAAATGTCTCTGCAGAGAAATGCGTCACATGAATGTCTCTCAATGGTTTGACTTTGTGAAATGAACTTGCCCTGGAGCAAATACTGAGCTGTCAAGACTTGCAGGTCTAGATCAAATATTTTTATTGAACAAATGTATTTTAGTACTGTTTTAATGCAGGATAATTCCAATTGAGTTATAGATCATTTTAAATCAGCCCAGTGCATAGACTGTATATAGATTATTTACAATCTGTGGTTCTGTGAATTGCATGTCTGAGAATAAAGAGAACACGCAAACTGTTTCTTCCATGTTGTACAGACTCACTGATAATTTCAGTAAATTAAAGATTTACGAAACACTGACTGTGTTAAGAGCATTAAGTGGTGGTGGCAATCTTTTATCAATACTGTAGCCACAGCTTCCCTAGGGCTCACTGATGGAGATGAGACCTGCTGGTGTGACCGCCTCATCATCATTCACACTATTCATACCATCCATCCATCCATCCATCCATTTTCTACCCTTTAATCCATTTCTGGGTCAGGGGGGTGGCAATCAGAGATGCCACCCAAGTCTCATAGCACCAGCCCCTCACTGATCCTCTGCAGGTGGTGAGTCCACAGGAGGACGGCTGCTCTCTGAGTGTGAGCATAGCCTTGATCTTTCAGTGGGGGCTTTGGGCAAAGTGGGGTTAAGTGTCTTGCCCAAGGACATAACGACAGCAATTGAACCCACGACCTTCTGGGCTTAAGGCCAATGCTCTACCAACTGAGCTACTGTCGCCCTCTACTATTCATACCATGATGGCCGAAAGCGGAGTGACCGGATACATATTTATTATATATGTTTTATGGAAGGAAAAAAAACTTGCAGGCTGCCCACAAGCATCAATTGTATTTTACTTTAGCTTCAAAACATTCATGTTTTTGGCCTCTTTCATTTTTTGATCAGCTTTTTCGGGGACAGAAAAGTTATTTAAAACTGTTTTGCTGAACGGATCAGCTCCCAGAGTCACTAGCACTTGTGAATGTTGTCTCATTACTTCACAAAAAAAGTAGTACTTTGACAAGACTCTTTCTGACAGGGATCCCAAATGTATTCTTTGTGAGGAAAAATATTACCCAGCTTTCAGAAGACATGATGGTACATACTGTGCACAGCAGATTAGCACAAGCACAAAACAGAAAGACACGCTTTTTTCCACGTAGCTCGATGCAAACATGGGCGTGGCCAGGCTGGTTCGTTACACTTTTAAAGCTCTCCCATTGGCTCAGAACGCGTCAATTACCAGAATCTAGGGCGAGGTCAGAATTAGACTGACACAAAAGAGGGCCAATAGCTGTGCGCCACAACGTGTTGGCTGGTCTTTATTGGCGTAAACATCACGGCTAGGGGCGGGCTCTCGTCTGTGATTGGCCACAGCTGAGAAAGAGGCGGGTTGTCAGTGTTTGTTGTTGTTTTCGTGGTGCCAAAGAAGTGGGCCAGTCGACATCTTTATGCTCTGTGGTCCTGCTCAACGATGGACAGCTTTTAATCCAGGATACACCGTATTTACTACAGCTGTGTGTGACAATTCTACACGTGGGACCAAACCTTGCAGTGATATCGACTTTTGTATCATTTCTCGTCTGCAAAAGGTGAGATATAGCGTGCAAAATGTAGGGGATGTGCGCTTTCCTGTCTGAGCGCAGACTCCAGGCTTTTGTGCAAAGACCGTAGATCTCTCAGCTTGGGGAATGTTTATATGTGTGTAGATACCATTCTGTTTAATACACTTGAAACAGGATTGGCCTTTTTATGAACAACTAACACAAATGTAACGATATTATCAGTGCACCATCAGTGTAGCTGCAGTGACGTGGCTTATTTTGGGGCCTTCTTTAAACGAAAATGAAGAACACAAAACAATGCCCTCAGTTTTTAATTATTAGGGGCAATAATACTATTATTTGTAATTTGTAACAACCCTTGAAGGTGTTTGTCTGAGGGTAAATGGTCGCCAAGAATGTGTGAAAGACCAATTTGTTGGATGTTAGTGAGATTTGAATCACATTTAAAGGTAAATGTGTTTATTAATAATAATAATAATAATAATAACAATAATGATAATACGTTATATATTCTTATAAGTAGTGTTATTATGCGTTTTATCAGTCGTGTTGTTAGAGGCGTGGTTAGGCCTCTGCTGCTGTGAGGCTCCTCTGCAACGTTCTGGACTGGACGGAATAAACATTTTATAAAGTTCACGGTATAGAAACGCTTTTAATGTGGGGGACTGGCACAATACAACGTGCACATGGATGAATGTTGTGCTTAATGCCATAGTGTGGACTAATCCAGGCTATAACATGTTTATTTCAAATCCATGGCCCACAAGATCAAGTCAAATCCAAGACTGCTTTGAGTTTTCGTGGCCTTTATTCAAAGTCAGGTGCTGTATTTGCCCCCATTTGATGAGTTTTGTAAATGATAAAAAAAGTAGTTGCTTACATTTATTTTTGACAAAGATAGTTGTATTAAATATCTTTGCAATAAAGTTATATTTTATAGATGTATAATGGTCCACTACCTTCTGCAACCTTCTTGGTGGGGGGGTCCTCTTTAACTTTGGTCCATCTAAATATTTCTGTTTTGCATGGAATGTACCACCTTATGGCATTAAATACTCTATCTGCACTGGAGATAAGCAAGTGGCTTCACAGGGCTAAATAAAAAATAAAAGAAATCAAATTTTAGCAGAAAAATCCGTATTTTAATAATACATAAGGTCGATAGAATGCTGGGGTACATTCCAATCAAAGCATTAACATCTCCCACCATAAAGGTTGCGCACCTTTAAAACACCATAAAGGTTAACACCACAGGCCACCTCTGTCATATCTCCATCTTCTCTCCTCCTCTGTTTCCGATCGTCCCGCTCGTCTTCCATTGCAGCCAACATAATTGGTCCATGAATCCTTGCGTTTCTGGGAAGAGTGTCTCCCTTCTTGACGCCCCTATCCCCCTCTTTCTCATTCTCCTTTTCAATATTGGACAGTGGACGTACATTTCTTTTCTCCTCCCGACGATCTCGGGCAGCATCCTTGGGTACTTTGGGCCTCCTGTCTCTGTCATAGTATCTGTCACGTTCAGAAGGCTCCTTGTATCGCTCATCACGTCTCTGCTCGCGTCTCCGGTCGTCATCCCTCACAGTATGTCCCGGCCTTGGACTTGGATCTCTGGCAATTTTTCCACCTGACAGTAGCATGCGGTCAGACATGTTTTCAGTGGTGTCAAAGGCACTCCGGCTGGGCCTTTGTGTCCCCATTGTCTGCAATGAATCAACAAAACAAGTAGAATTTAGCTTAATTTAAGTTCCAAGAACTTGTAGTACTAGTTTACAAGGTGGAGTAACATGCACTTCTCAAATCTGACTGTGAGCTGAGAAACTTGCCACCTCCACAGAACAGCACTTGACTACATTTAAAAAACTACTTATTCATAAAAAAACAAGGCTGACCAGCATGACAATCCTCATTGATACAATAAATAAATTCAGTATGAATACAGTCTTAATTTGACATAATGAATGGGCAAGTCAATCTTAAGGTTCAAAGTCCAAATTCTGCCCTGAATAAATGACAAAACACTAATTTCTTGAGTCTCACACTATACATTCAAAACGTGTATGACCATTATTGACCATTTGAAACAATTATAATTCAGTTTAATTATTACTCATAGACATACATACATCATTACATACTGTTTTTTTCTCTTAGTGACCCGTACCTGCAAAATTCACAGTTAAGTAGTTGAGTGTGTGAGGCCTGTGACACATAGGCACGGCATGTAACAAGTCAGCCAAAGCCAAATGGGAATTGTGGTTTGTAGGTTAACCCATGACAAATTTACTCAAAAGGGATTAAAAACCAGCAAAAATAGAATAAAACAAAAGTCACTTACATGAATTGTTGCTTTGGGGAGATCTAGGCTCCCCTAAGGTCTCTCCAGATCAGCACACAAGCATTGGATTGCATAATAGTCTAGAATTCCTTCCAGCGTTTTCATTTTCCAAGTGCCATAGCATACATAGCAAAGGTTGTGCTGCAAACCATGTATCGACTGCTCTTCTAAGTGTTATTTTAATGTAACGCCTCAGCTCTCTCCCCGCTTTCCCTGCTTTTGCCCTTGTCTCCTCACCTCCCTCCTGCTTCAAATTCCCTGACAAGTCTCAACACATTGACAACTATCTCAAACCCTCCTCCTCCCTCCTTGCTCCGTCTTCTACTCTTGCTTGCTCCTACTCCTCTCGGCTAATCCTTGTGCTACAATAAATCAGAAAGAATGAGTAAGTCCAACAAATTTACAGAGGTCCTTTTCCCTCCCCCTGGGAGGATTTGAGCGGCTTGCCCTGCGCGGACCCCAGTGCAAAACAACTGTCTGCTTAAGCCTGGCCCATTCTTCCTCCACTAAACATAAGGAAGTGCACCTCCTTAGTGCCAGTGAATCCAGCCAGCGATTGGCTGACATGGATAAGCAGGGTGTGTCTGCATAGCATTCAGCCAGGTAGACTGTATGTGAGAGCAGGGGGGAGGGGAACAAACTGGAGAGGGGCGAAAGCAAAACAAACAGCAGATCTGCTCACCTAGATTACACTTCCCAGACTCCTACAAGACATAAACAGATAAAATAGGGAAATACTGTCATACCATGAAGCAATCAATTATCCTAAATAATACAAGAAGGGGTGGTTGCAAAATCTACTACTTAAGTATTGAAGACTCATGATTTTCTTTATAGTAAAAACCAAGAATGAAATTACTTAATCCTGTCTAAATGTGGATGTTGGTCTGTCATAGGCTAAAAAGGCTGAATTTTGAGCATTTTTTTTAAATGAGATATAGTTTGAATTAACTACAGGTTTGACAGAATG
This sequence comes from Knipowitschia caucasica, assembly GCA_964034765.1. Classification (NCBI taxonomy): domain Eukaryota; kingdom Metazoa; phylum Chordata; class Actinopteri; order Gobiiformes; family Gobiidae; genus Knipowitschia; species Knipowitschia caucasica. The sequence goes on along the minus strand of OZ035829.1, from coordinate 20,309,642 downwards.
ATTTCCTTATTATGACTATAATTTCAAAACTGTTTATTTTAAAATTCACAATAAATCAAGAAAGTGGCTTTAGAGAAGAAATGAGTATAAGGTACAATAAATATTCTTTGAATCTTTGAATGTTTCTTAGTAACAATAATTATTGGCAGAAAAGACTCTTAAAGCAATTAAAATACTTAAAATGAAATTAGAAAGTAAAATGCCATATAAACATTCAAACAACATGTAGTGCAAAGTTTAGGCCAGTTACCAGCCCATATTTTAAATTTATAAATGATTTATTTTGTTTGTTATAAGAGAGAGATAACATCCAATTGGGACTCCAGAATGAATGAACTCATCGGGCAAACAAACACTTATCATTAATTAAATCACCTGAAACAATTGGGGCGAGAAGAGAGAGTAATATGCCATTGTCCATGTAAAGTTGAAATTGAAGATTCTACCAGATATCCTTGAATTAATTTAATTAACTTCTAATTTAATAAAAATAGTCTAAAGTTCAATTGTAAAAAGAAAAAAAAGAAGAACAAATTAACCAAATTAAAGTCATTAACTTTTTAGCCATTTTATTTTTCAAAACATAAGATGTTCACACTAAAGGGTACAAAAGTGTGACAGAAGGCCAAAACCATGTATTTAATCAGAAGATATATTAATGTTTTTAATTTAGCCAAATACCTCTTCAGTCCATTAGTAGTTGCTAGAAGATAACTTTTATACATTAGTCAAATGTGTAGTGGCACTGTTTTTCTGCGTCACGGACATGATGCCTTTGACGGAATGACCTACGCAGGGATTTGTTAAATATTTTCAGATGTCCACATTTGATTAATATTTTTTAACACAGAGTAGAAACAAAGTGCTTACTTTCATATAGTAAACCAATTTAATGTGATACCAGATGATTTTTATTTTTATTTAAGTGGTTTTTAAAGTTTAATTTTTAGAAAATAAATGATGTAAACCATTACATTTGTTACGCATTTTTCAAGGGTCATTTAAATTTGTATTGATTATTTTTCAAAACTCATTCCTTTTTAAATCAAGTGATTTACTTATTAGTCATGTTAATCTATGTCACTGATGTTTATTTTCTATGTTACTGGCGTCACAGTTGACTTATCAAATCAGAGGCTGATCTGGTTTTTGTATTCATCAATCTTGTCTTTTATGATATGTCTGTGTTTGAATCTTTTTTTCTAATCTATGATAGTAATTTTAGTTTTTGAGTTATAACCTTTTAAAGTCCAGATACTATAATTGACACTTTATTGTGAACACATCCATAAACTAAATAGAACAAAGCCAACATACTATTGAGGTAATATTATAGTGGGCAGTATTACTAATCGCAGGGGAAAAAAGTATAAATGTCTCATTCTCTACTGAGCGTGGCTGCATACAAATCTGACCCATACTTCACTGAACCTACATCTTGTTTGGTCTCTAAATATTGCAACATAGACACAATTCTAATACCCTTGACTAATATGTGTGTGATGTTTATATATAGAGTAAAAGAGCAGCGTAACAGATAATAATCACATACGTTTTTGCATATTTACAGGTCTACTCACATACACAGTAATAATGTTGGCAGGGGAAGTGATATACAGGTAGTAATATAGAATGAGAGGCCCCTCGGTCCTAATTATGACATTAGATAGCCGTTACTATAATGACAGGATCTAGACAACTAAACAATTAATTGAATAATTGTCCAATGAGACAAGAGTAGAGCTTGCAACATCCTATGGACAGTTGAGAACTTTGCCAGTGATGAGAAGAGTGAGGAAGAGAAACTGCTCATGATCTAAAACAAAAATTGAACAGTAAAAAAATAGGGTGGTAGTATCAATGGGAGTATGGGACTGCTTATTTACTTATATAGGCAGCAATAAAAAGTGCTCAACTGATTCAACATTTATGGGATGGACAACTTTCAAAGCCTGAGTGCAAAAGTTGTTTGAAGAATGCCAGTTGAATATTTGGCTTCCGCATATCCAATTTGAAGTAACACCGCGCATCTGTCTTATGTAAGATAATAATGTAATAATTTCAGACTACTTTTTTAAGAGACTTGATTAATTGCCGTTATAAACATTTAAAATCCATCCTGAGAATGTTTTGTAGGCCAACATGTCTGTAGCTATGCCTATACTTACCTGCTCAACAGAAGAACGCAGGCTCTGTTTTGTCTTGCTGCTGCACTGGATGTTCTCATGCTAATTCCCAGGTAAACCTAATAGATCCATGAGGTAAGCCCATCCATGGGGTCAGGTGATAAAGATGTCAAATGGTTCCTAATAAGCAGCAAATAAGCTATGTTCCCGTTGTAATTATTATTGCCTTAAATTGAAAGAATACTCTATATCATATCACTGTTTCCAATTCAGTAAAAATGCTTTTCCTTTGTCGAGAATGTTTTTGTTTGATATGAACCCAATCACTTCCGAGCTAATTTATTCTGAAAATAAATAGACATTTACAGTCTTACAATAACCACTGACCTTTCATTCGAACTTATTTGTCTTGTAACGTCATGTGAACGCCTCTTAGATGAAAGTCACGTGGTCGAGTCTGTTTGGCTTCACTTCCGCATCTAGCTACTGTACCTGCATGCAGTTAGCTTGTTAGCTTTTGTAAACCACCCTGAGGAGATTTTCAAATACTTTTGGCATATGAAGCTGCGTCGCGTTTACTTGATCCGCGTTTGCAAAATAATCCCAGTTAGTTTTTTCATCAACTTTGTGATTGAAAGTGATGGAGCAAATAAGGAAGCGCTGTTAGCACAAAGCTAGTTTCCATAACTCAAACATCTGTCTTTCTTCGCAACTTTTTGTTTTTGAATTCTACCAGAAGATCTGATGGAGGTAATTATAACAAGTTCATGCATTAACGTTTGAGGATCGATACCATCTGTTAAAGGCGTGTAAAGTTAGGAACATTTGTCAGAGTACTTCTGCGCTCCACGTTTCAAATTGAAGTTCCCATTTTCAGCTGGTTGTACGCTTGCGAATGCGAAATTATTAATATATTTGGAAACTGTGTTGAAGCTGCAAAAAGAGATCTGAAAACCCTTTTGAGAGCGAAGGCTTCTGTGGGAGCAAAACTTATAAATATCAACTAGTTTCAATATCATCCTTTCATATCATATGTATGCCAATATACTAAGAGGAAATGCGTACGTGAGTACAGTCATTGACTAAATATTTTCTCCTGCACTGGTGTTTTTATTCTCTGTAAAGCACATGGAGCTTCTGGTTGTCAAAAATACCCAGATCTATTCATCCATTTCTTTATTCGTTGTGGTCGAGGTGCCAGCAGAAGCAGAGAAGCGCTTCCCTAGCCACCTCGCACACTTCCTCCAGCTCATTCTGGGTATCCAGAAGCATAGCTGTAACTTATGTATACTGCTAAATGAGCTACAAAATACAGCACTTTCTATACAGTGTGAGCCTTTCTATAGAGTCAGTCACGTTTTGTGTGTTTCACTTTACATTTCTGATAAAGCTCTGCCATCTAAAGGGTGAACTAGTATTGTCTAAGTGTAAACTATTCTTCCATTTCTTCACATGTTCTGTTTTCCAGGTGAGTTGTCTTGGAAGCTGCTTGCTCCTCTTGTTATTTCTTTGTGGAAATGTCAACAGCGCAGAGGGTCCAACCAGCAAATGTAAACTTTCTCCTGAATCAAAGTCAGAACGGAGCACCCTCAATCGACTGGCACCTCTGCTTCACAAAAAGTAAGGACACATGATGAACATTGCATTCATTAATTGCTATGACTTCATGAATGAGTTCCTGAAGTAATTTTCATTTTGAAACTATAGAGCCAGATGTTTTTTTTTTACAAATATGAACGAATTGGTAGGCTTTTCCCTGTATGGAAATTGGTGCGCTGCGTTTAACCCTCCTTCATAGGAAACCTAGGCAACCAGTCAGGTCAATTTAGCACTTTGTGTATGAAATAAAATGTTCATGTGGGTTTACTGATTTTGATTATTATTTTTTGACAACACAGTCAACAAAAGTAGTTATGTGTAAACCTCTCTCCAGTTTTTCAGTGATGGTGAAGAACAACACAGAGAGCTACACGTATGTGTTTCAGTTGTGTGGAGACGCAGATGGCGTCGTAGGAGCCGGAGTTGTTCAGAAAGACCATCAGCTAAAGAAAATGACCGTAGTCGGGAGATACAACTCAACAAAGGCCATCGGAGGAAGTAAGCACATTAACAATTTGCTCAAAGAAGATTCCAGACAAAACTATGAACGAATGTGGTAAAATAAGGTCTTTCTATAGAAAGAAAACAAAGACATTATGATAGATATACTTTATTGATTCCTTGTAGGAGAAATTCAGTTGTCCAGTAGCAGCAAAAACATGTCCATCCACACAAAACACAAATACAGTGCCTTGCGAAAGTATTCGGCCCCCTTGAACCTTTCAACATTTCGCCACATTTCAGGCTTCAACAAGAAGCCTGAAGGAATCATCAAGAGGGACACAATCGTGAAGTGGAACAAAATTTATTGGATAATTTAAACTTTTTTAACAAATAAAAAACTGAAAAGTGGGGCGTGCAATATTATTCGGCCCCCTTGCGCTAATACTTTGTAGCGCCACCTTTTGCTGCAATTACAGCTGCAAGTCGCTTGGGGTATGTCTCTATTAGTTTTGCACATCGAGAGACTGGAATTCTTTCCCATTCTTCCTTGCAAAACAGCTCGAGCTCAGTGAGGTTGGATGGAAAGCGTTTGAACAGCAGTCTTCAGCTCTTTCCACAGATTCTCGATTGGATTCAGGTCTGGACTTTGACTTGGCCATTCTAACACCTGGATACGTCTATTTGTGAACCATTCCATTGTAGATTTGGCTTTATGTTTTGGATCATTGTCCTGTTGGAAGATAAACCTCCGTCCCAGTCTCAGGTCTTTTGCAGACTCCAACAGGTTTTCTTCCAGAATGGTCCTGTATTTGGCTCCATCCATCTTCCCATCAATTTTAGCCATCTTCCCTGTCCCTGCTGAAGAAAAGCAGGCCCAAACCATGATGCTGCCACCACCATGTTTGACAGTGGGGATGGTGTGTTCAGGGTGATGAGCTGTGTTGCTTTTACGCCAAACATATTGTTTTGCATTGTGGCCAAAAAGTTCAATTTTGGTTTCATCTGACCAGAGCACCTTCTTCCACATGTTTGGTGTGTCTCCCAGGTGGCTTGTGGCAAACTTTAAACGAGATTTTTTATGGATATCTTTGAGAAATGGCTTTCTTCTTACCACTCTTCCATATAGGCCAGATTTGTGCAGTGCACGACTGATTGTTGTCCTATGGACAGACTCTCCCACCTCAGCTGTAGTTATCTGCAGTTCATCCAGAGTGATCATGGGCTTCTTGGCTGCATCTCTGATCAGTCTTCTCCTTGTTTGAGATGAATGTTTGGAGGGACAGCCGGGTCTTGGTAGATTTGCAGTCGGTCTGATACCCCTTCCATTTCAATATAATTGCTTGCACAGTGCTCCTTGAGAAGTTTAAAGCTTGGGAAATCTTTTTGTATCCAAATCCGGCTTTAAACTTCTCCACAACAGTAACTCGGACCTGCCTGGTGTGTTCCTTTGTCTTCATGGTTCTCTCTGCGCTTTTAACAGAACCCTGAGACTATCAAAGAGCAGGTGCATTTATACGGAGACTTGATTACACACAGGTGCATTCTATTTATCATCATCAGTCATTTAGGACAACATTGGATCATTCAAAGATCCTCACTGAACTTCTGGAGTGAGTTTGCTGCACTGAAAGTAAAGGGGCCGAATAATATTGCACGCCCCACTTTTCAGTTTTTTTATTTGTTAAAAATGTTTAAATTATCCAATAAATTTCGTTCCACTTCACGATTGTGTCCCACTTGTTGATTCATGACAAAAAATTTAAATGTTATATCTTTATGTTTTATGCCTGAAATGTGGCGAAATGTTGAAAGGTTCAAGGGGTCCGAATACTTTCGCAAGGCACTGTACATTGATCATTCTAACTAGCTGCTGGGGGTGGAGCAGGACAGATCACAGCAGCAAAGGTGGAGTAGCCTCTTGGTTTGGAACATTTAACAAATGAAAACGCTGGTTAAAGGAAGAGATTGAAATCAGAAAGCGGGGCAACAACAGCAGAGATTCAGAGGCCACTAGGGAGAGTGGGCGTGGTCAGTCTGACAGTTCTGAAGATAACTTGCAGCTCTGCAGCCAAAAAATATTGACAAGGTAATACATCTAACTTGAACCACAAAAGACATAATTGAACTACAAAAGACATAATTGAACCACAAAAAGACATAATTCTACACCTCCCCCTGGTGGTAGCAAAGGGATAGGGCATCATTAATACTTCTTTCACTATACATTTTCTACTGAAGAAATTATTTAAATAATGCCTCTTAATTTCTCCTGAAAGAAGAAGGATTTCTTCTTTTAATTTTATTCTTCACACAGTGGTGGTACATTTTCTGGAGCAGACTAACAGTCATGAGGTGGCCAATCTGCCCCATTGGCTCATCCAACCACCACCAATTATTTACACATCAGCTTCATATTTAGAACCTTTTATTCATGTAATTTTACTCAGATTTAAAGCACTGGTGCTTTAGACAAAATAAAAGGCTAAAGGCTCACTGCTCACTAACACATATTTGTGAAGAGTATCTGTGATGTGTTTGTTTGATCCGTGTATTTCTATTTCTTCAAATCACAACTTTGTTTTTGCCATTTTGTAAATAGTGTATGTAATTTGATGATGTTCTGTTTGCAGGTGACTGGGTGATGTTGATTTATGAAAATGGGGATAACTATAACAGCCACTGTTCGGGAGCAAATAGACAAGCCATGGTTATGATTTCCTGCGACAGAACGAAAGATCAGGTAAAAGAACTGGTGCTTTGATTATATTATAAACAATTACAAATGTTTGAAAGTACGTTTGGTTCAAAGCACCATGTAGTTTATGAATGAGTGTGGTATGTCTGGGATAATGGTGGCAGTAAGTAGATGTACGGTACTTATTGTAATTATTTCATACATCTGAGGAAATTGTGAAATCATGATGTTATGTTTTTTTTTTTTATATTGTCTTTGCTGGTTTTTAATAGTAATAGTTTTGTGGGGGTTTTTTCTCCTCAGGGCTCACTGGAAGCAGTGATGGAGGACAGAGACAGAAAAGACTGTTTCTATCTGTTTGAAATGGACACAAATGCAGTGTGTCCATCTCTCGACTCGAAGCTCAGCGCAGGATCCATCATACTCATTGTGTTAGTGATACAAACATCACATTCTTTTCAGCGTTATTACCAAAGAATCAAAGTATATACATGATTGTTTCTTTTAGAGGGCTCTGCCTTGTCGCGGCATATTTAACCGGAGGGTTTCTTTATCAAAGACTAATTGTTGGAGCCAAAGGAATGGAGCAGATTCCAAATTATGCTTTTTGGGCAGAGATTGGAAACCTCTCAGCGGTGAGCAAAATTAGGAGAATTTATTCTGTTTTAATTGGTTGGGCTCAAGTTTCATGATCTGAAGGCATTTCACACTGATGAAAAACTTGGTTTTCAACCAAAATCGCTGGTGCTTGTTTTGTTTAGACTGAGCACCACGTGCTGCGTATTAGATCGACTCAGCAATGAAACCTCCTTGTATCCTACACTTTTTTACATGGACGAAAGGGGAAGAAAATGGATGGATGGATGCATGCTCAGTGGGAACTGGCAGACTAACCAAATAACAAATTTAGAAAGCAAAGAATGCTGTGTAGCCCGTTGCTTATACGCGAGTCAGGTGAAGGTTACAAAACTACACAAGTAACAGGAGGGACAATACTTC